>JAFVLL020043151.1:30511-107864 GCA_021397915.2 Tor tambroides
TGAAAGAGGCTGCCTGAAACTGGTGATGTTACACATTTATTCTGGCTATGAAAAATCCCCCTTTTTTCTCTCTCTTCCTCTGTCTCTCTATCTCTCTGCTATTTCTACCAGTGCATTTTGTAATTCCAAACAGAACTCTTCCTAAAGAACCTGAATAAAAACCAGAGAGAATGCATTCTAAACCCATCTCTTGTCTTCAGATGCGCGACTGTAGTTTGTGTCTGATTTCAGCCTTTGCACACAACGATTGGTGAAAGTTTGTAGAGGACAAAAGCTTCTTTTTTTACACATGCGTTCACACCTACATGACAATCTGAAAAGGATTCAGTCAAGCTCAGTGTTTCAGGTGGAGGAAGTGACGCCACATGTTGACAACTGTTCAGGAAGTGCTGGTAGCCGACGATTAAGGATCTGGGCTCCATGATAAATCCCAAGTATGAGCGACCCAGGAAACAATTCATTACTAACTGTGCATCTAAACACCCTCACAAAGACTTCCTCTGTCAGTCAACTGTTAGTCACAGCAAAGAAGGGCAAATCATTTTACTTTTTTAACAACTGGTCACTGACAGGAGCTGTTTAACCCTCAGAAAATGTAGTTTGTCTAGCTCAAGAAGTCTAACAATATATTTTACACTTACTTTATGAGACATGTCAAAATACAGAACAAATTCCTGATTAATGTTACATTGTTACTTATTGTTACTACATTTTCTAATGTTACTCAGAAAATGTCTAGCTCAAGAAGTCTAATAATATCTTTTACACTTGAAAATATTTCAAGTAAAAAATAATTTAAAATAATTCAAATGTAATTACAATTCATAGAAAGATTTACAGACAGACAGTTATTCTATTGATTATATTAATATTGTCACTCATTATCTAGCATTATATTACATTATAATGGTTATATATATTCTGTAATTAGTCTTGTAAAAAAACATATTTATGTATATTACTGTATATATTGTGTATTATTATTTTATTATCATTTTGGTAATTGGAAAAAAAGTTCATTAAGACTGCTTTTGTTATCAGTTAATCATTATGACACTGTTTTATGATTTTTAATTTAAATTTAACAGGTCAAAATCACTATAATTTCCCCCAGAGGTGAAA
The DNA here is from genome assembly GCA_021397915.2 of Tor tambroides. Taxonomy (NCBI): domain Eukaryota; kingdom Metazoa; phylum Chordata; class Actinopteri; order Cypriniformes; family Cyprinidae; genus Tor; species Tor tambroides. The sequence goes on from JAFVLL020043151.1 coordinate 31,634, forward strand.
GACCCACATCAAGACCACCCTGGAGGAAACAATATTGTATCAGAAACCGGCTTGAGGTTTACACTCATGGTCACACATACCCACAAGAAGCAGATTAGGTTTCACACAATCTGAATTCACCTGGGTTTCAGTGATTAATCTTAAAATGAGTTTCAGAGATTAATCATCCTGAGTAATTGTCTCCCTGCAGTTTCCCAGCTGAGGATTCAGCCATTCAAATTGATCTCCACCTAAATATTTCACTTCCTGTTGGCTCAACAGACTCATGGCGCCAGAACCTCCTACCTGAAATTTCTAGCACACCTATGCTATGCAGATCCACCCCCACAACCCACATTTACAATCAGATCAATGACTCATACTTAATCATGCTGGTCATTTGTGAAGCCTATTCACATGCTTTTGTGTCACTCTAAATCTTTGAAAAACATTGCTAACATGCTATGTTAGGTTCCACAAAACCACCAGAGCCTGAAACACAATAATATACTATTTAAAGAAGTCTGCTCTGAGGCCTGTGGACTCTAGTTTCACTCTCTTGCATTAATTATTTCTTATTGAGCTCTACTGATGTCAGTCTTGAATAGTGTAATGCTGCCAGTTAAACTGGGACTTTAAACTTGACAATTACATAGTTTGATGCTGGCTAGTAGCCAAAATGTTTGTGTGTGTGTATGTGTGTGTTCAAAGGAAAAGTAAATTTCATGACTCATGGACATGTTCGGACAGATCTTGCTGACTAATGAAGGGAAATTACACTTTACCCTATAGTGTTTCCAGCTGTTGCCTTTTTCATCGCCTACACAGGAGTGACAGATGATGAACTGTACATTTTATCAAAAGATTGGGTTTAGGATCAGCGAGAGAGATTACTGATGATGACTAAGTTATAGTCACATATCACAAACATGATCTGACTGAAACCCCCTTACTTATTCTTGACAGACTTTCTTGGAAATTTAAGGAAACTGTACTTTAAAACTGTGATTTTGATGCCTTAAATAGCCTAAATAATAAATATATATCATTACAATCATTTATTTTAAAAAAAATCTTGAAATCATATTTAGGCTGCTTATATTTACTGAGTAAATTCTGGTTAGCCTAAACTCGTTGACTATAAATTGTTCATTATAAGATTATTGTTTAGAAAAAAAAAATATTGAAAAAAGGTGGGAAATCAAGGAACTTTGTTGGTTAAAATATGTGGAAACAAGTTCAATAAGATTTTTTTTCTGCAAAAAAAGATTAGTCCATCCAGAGTTTGAAATGTTTCTGGTTTTAAATGAAAATTTACAACGGGATGCTTTTTAAATATTTGCATGTTTATTGCAACCAATGAACACTGAAATCAGCTTCATATGTTATCAGTCCATCAAGTCCTTCTTAAATTAATATCATCAATACATAATCTAATGTGCAATTGATCAGTGCTACAGTGATATTTAACACGTTTTGGCAAAGACATTTTCAAGTGTCACACAGCAGCGTTTCGTCTCATACACCATCAGCGTTGTTCTTGTTTGAGGTTGTAAAGTTCGTAGACTTGGATAGAAGACATCAGAGCCTTGCTTCCCAGTTCAACCAGTTCAAACGTGAGTCAACAGAGTCATCTGACTCCTCTCACTGAACAATGAAGCAGCTCTGGCGATTCCGTTGCGCTTGGGATCACAGTATCCACCACCTGTCCTGTATTCCTGCTGATCTTGGCCTTTCTTGGAGCTCATATGGCGAGCTGAGCCGGCCGCGCAGGTGTCGGCCTGCATAACCGGTCCGTTCTGAACCAGTTTGTCCAGGAAATTCCCATCGAGGGAAATCGATTCTCGGTAAGATCCAAAGCGCGTCTTGCTCAACACGCCACGATGGTTCGATTTGCTGGGAAGGCGGTCAGAGTTTCAGCCTGGCGACAGCTGTTTCCATTATTAGTCCTCATAACCTCGCCCTGGAGGTGTTGCTTCTCCTCATCCGTGTCCATTTTTGCTTTCTTCAGAGGCAGAAAGTCAGTCTCGAGCGCCGTCTTGCCGCGGCGCTTCCTGGAGTGCCGTTCAGAAGCGCATCGGTTCTCTTTGTCCTCCTCTAGAGTCTCTTTAGGTTCTTGAGGTTTCATTGCGACCTCCTTAGGAGTTAAAGTCTGAGGAGAGTCTTTACTAATCTCCATGGGTTCCTCCGGAGCCGCGTCGGGGGCGCACGGAACGACCTGTTCCTCCTCCGCGTCTCTGAGCAGCTGCGCGGTGTGGTAGATGTCCCGCGCCGCTCTCACGGTCATGGAGAGCAGGAGACTCCGGTGAAGTCTCAGTCCCCCGCGCTGGGTCCTTAATGAATACAGTTTACTAATGGAAAGAGCCATGATTCTCTTGGCCTCGACGTCCATTGTGTTTACAATGTATCAGAATCTTTCAGTTCTAGACCTGTTTTCTAATTTTTGAAAACCTCTGCGCTTTGAGGTCTTCACAGTGGATTGCAAAACTAAAAGTTTTCTTCTTTCAGGGCGGTGTTTTATGTGCGCTTTGGTGACGTAAAGAGTTTCCATTCCCCTGGGTGTAAAAAACGCCCCTCCCTTCTTGTCAACACACGTCATATTGGCACAGCGCTGAAGTATCAAGTCAACATATGCTGTGTGTTGCCATGTCCACCTATTATACGCTACTCAGAAAATAAGAAAATACATGCATTAAATTAGGTGTTATTTCAATGTTATTTATGTACTACTGTTGTTGTTATTTTTGTTTTAGTTTATATATATACTAATTAATTAACTAAACTAATTTAGGGTTAATTTATTTGTATTTCAGTTTGTTTGTTTTTTACCAGTATAGCGCTTCAGCTTAAACATATTTAGTTATTTGCCAAGGCAACGTGTGTAGTTTTTTTTTGTTAAAATGTTATATTTTATTTTATTCTCTTTCAGCTTTGTTACAGTTTCAGTTAATCAGAATCAGAATCAGAACAGCTTTATTGCCAAGTGTGTTTACACACAAAAGGAATTCATCTTGGTGTTAGGAGCTTCCAGTAGTGCAGACATACATATAATAATAAAAGGTAATAAAGGTAATAAAGACACTAATGAGGTTTAATTTTTATTGTACACTAGTGTACATGCACATTCATTCAAATGAAAACAGCAACAATAAAACAGAACTAACTAACTAAATAAATAAATCAATAAATGCCAGGGGGTAATAATATAAAATAAGAATAAGGGTATGATTGGATATAGACATAATAACTTAAAACATAATTTCAAAACAAATAAATTGTCAAACAAATCATTTTAAAGTGTTTAGAGCTTTCTTATTTAAAGAAACTGTAAGATTTTCTGTATAGCCTTACTTCAGTCAACAAAATCGTAAAGTTAGGTATTTTTTATTAGTAAACTTGCATTCATGAATGTGAAATTTGGCCATAATAAGTAGGGTTACTTAAACAAAAGCATTTTTCATCTTATTCGTAATAATCACTGAAAGCAAAAGCACAATAAAGAGCTTATTAAAGAGATGCTTATTTTAGTTTGTTTTATTAAAAAACGCTGCTTTTTAACGAAATCTGGCAACTCAGGCCGTAATAGCAGTGCTCTCCGAAAGCATCATGACAGACATCATATAGGCTTTGTTATAATGACACTGTATCAAATGTCTGGCAATACAGTAAAACGCTGTTTCATGACATGATCTGTTTCTTGAGCTCATGTAATTACACTAATGACATGTGAACGAAATACATCAAATGTTCACTGAGTGAGGCATAGAGTGTATGGGAAACAATAACCAACTGTATCATTTCACAGATTACCTGTGTTGTTTTTTATTCTTTGTTTATATTTTTATTCAGGTTTTATTGTGCTATCTTTCATCGAACTTACCCAACAAACTCGACTTGAAAAACATTTCTGTTGAAAAGCTTATCAGTATGCCCTCAGTGTTTACACTTCTTTGGAAGCGCTAGACACTTTTTTTCTGTTTGCTCGACATCACGTTTTATCGCCATATTTGGAGCATCCGTCGGTTCTCCGGGGAGCGCGAGCGCAGTGGAAAAGCCGTGACGTGCCCTCCGCTGCTCTTCCCGCAGCCTTCAGCGGAGGCAGTGATGATGTCACCGCGCACCATATTTGGACTTGTCACCGGTCCAACAGCCCCTCCCCTTCTGCACACATGAACGTAACTAGGAAGCAAAGCGATTGAGGCCAGATGGCAGCTGTCACTCACAGCAAAAACACGTTCTTTTTATAGAAAGGGCTACCTGGCTCTGTCCAAATTCAGAATTTTGTTCATGTGCAGCAGGGCTTTTTGCACTGAGAATTGCATTTTAAGTTACGCACGTGAAGCAAAAGTATAATATTAGGCTATCGTTTTGTAGCCTACATACAGCATGTAGCCTAAAAACACATCTCTTCCATCTTTATTTGACCCTCCAACTCTAACCTACTCTCTATTCTAATTATTTTCCTCAAAAAAAAAAAAATGCCCCTTTTAGACTTGCACTCTATTCATTTACTAACTGCTTGATTTCTTTAAAAAAAAAAGAGAGAGAGAGAGAAAAGTAACACTAGCTTCTCTATTCTTTTTGTATTCTATTTGTTTTCTTTTTATTTATTTAAAAAAAAAAAAACCTGCTCCATTAGGCTAACTGAGACTTGTCATAGCACTTGCATATCATTGCTCTTTTGTTGATTTTGCATTGTCCTCATTTATAAGTCGCTTTGAAGCGTCTGCTAAATGACTAATATGCTATTTGTGTAGCTGCAGCCTATTAACACAAATTCTTTATGTTGTTTAAGCATACTTGGAAATAAATCTCATTCTGATTATTTTGATTTCTTGCTCAGGGTGATAGTAGTCTTGTGAATGTGTGTTTATAGAGAGAAACAGATGATTTTATTAAAACACTACGGCATAACATTTGCCTACAAATATGTTTTGTAAACAGAGTGACTCATCAGGCAGACCTTAAAGCCACTGCTTGTAAAAATAGCTCCCTCGTTACTACTCTCTGCCAAACTGCATTCCATGTGATCAGGCCTTCAATTAGATCCACCCTTCATTTCCATAAGCATTCTTTGCAGCTGTGATCACAAGCACACATTGGTTTCACTATATTAAAGAGGACACCTCACAGTGAACCCAGTGGTATTCATTCGCACGTAATGATATTTGCTAAACCTCAAATAAACCTGTTAACATCATTGTTATTATATAGGCAAAACATTTTTAAACCTATTTAAGATTCTTTCAAATAGTCAGTCCCATTTCCGATGTCACTTTTTGTTTGTGTGGACAAAAATGTGGCCTTGACAACTGGAGCCAGCCTTTTAACTGGAGGTGGAGAGTATGTGAGTATCTGTGTGTGAACAGGAAACACAGAGTGTGGTGAGGGAGGAAGGCAGGAGACGGGAAGGAAGCAGTGACTGTGTGAGGTGGGGGAGGAAGTGAAGGAGAATAGTGTTACTAAAAGTAAAGGAAGGAGATAGAGGCGACAGGGATTTAAGCCTCTATAGCTGGCATGAAAAGACATATGGGAATCCTTTAAATGGTTTAACACACCTATCGCAAAACTTCATGTCTCACACCAACTTGTCTTTAGCTTGGCATGTTTAATGCGTTGAGCGGCGAGCAAATCTAGGCCAGTTACCTAACCGAATTAATTATGAAACAGGTCAGGACAAAGGTGTGCTAACAGCCCTTTTATGGAAATGAGTGACAGACAATGCTAAAAATATGACATTTCTACTTACTGAGAGACTTACTGATTAGGTAATGCATCATGAAACTGATCCAAATACAAACTGTTTTGTTTTCTCAACAAAGCAATTAAAGACTTCACATTATTTCTCTACAAAATTAGAGATTATTATTTACACATTGTTATTGTTAGTTTGGACTAACAAGGTACTCAGAGTGAATGCATTCCGTTTATGTACAAGAAATGTGTGTTGGTGCTCATGCATTAAGGTGATTATGTTTTTAAGGTTTAGAGATAAATATTTCCTGTAACAATAACAATGGGACCGTTAGACATAAAGCCCATAGTTTGAATACAAATATGCAATAGAAAATTTATATTTTGCCTTTTTGCTCAGTCACAGAGCTTCACGCTCAGTATAATTTGCTTTAGTATAATAGCTCATAAAATATAACACGTAATTATGTGCTGGTGAATTACTGAATGCAGTTAAATGCAGAAATGTTTATTTAACAAATTATTAATAATAATACTAATAATTAGGCAACTGGATTGTTTAAAAAGGCCATTTTACTAACACTTTATGTTATGGTGTCTTTATTACATTTTACATTTACTTAGGCTACTATAGCAACAATTATTCATTTCATTATCCATCATTATGCATAATTACAAGCATAAACTGAACCCTAACATTAACCCAACAGTAAGTACAAGTTGTTAAACTAATATTACTCATTACATATTTGTGTAATAACACTGTAACAAGAACACCTCAAAAAGTGCGCTCACATATTTTAATAAAATAGCCTAAAATTAAATGCTATATTTGTAATAAGAGCATTCAAAGTAACTTGCATAGTACATACTTTCAAAGTAAAAATGTTAACAATAAATAAATTTTTATATATATATATATATATATACACACACACACACACACACACACACACGTGGTCAGAATTGTTGACATCCTTGGTAAATATGATCAAAGAAATGATATTTCCCCCATTTTAAATTCTTATTCTCCAATGAAAGCTTAGATTTTTGGGATTTTTAAAATAAAAGATCAAAAGGATTAACAATGCACATTTATTTTCACAGCCTTCTTTGATCATATTTACCAAGGGTACCAACAATTCTGACCACGTGTGTGTGTGTGTGTGTATGTATGTATGTGTATATATATATATATATATATATATATATATATATATATATGATATAGCTGAAGAACATGTTTGTTTTATCTGTCAACTGCCTATACGTTGGAACCAGAGTTGCGTTTATGCACTTTTATTTTGAAAACTAGTACGTGCGTGCATGTTTTACACAAGCCATCTTGCCGTTGACTTCACATAGCTCCTGAACCAAAGGGGCTAATATGTCGATGGAGGATCCTTTTTTCGTGGTTAAAGGGTAAGAAAAGTTATCTTTCTCTTCCCTGTCTTAATGTATGTCTTCCGTCTTTGTCTAAAAGACACGGATTTGATATTGACAGGCTAAGTTAAAGGTAAGTGAAGCATCTTCATCACTATCTGTAGCCCCAGTTAATGTCACATTATTTGTGTTTCCATGCGACTTTACTAATAAACAGCCTTAGTGTAATAATAAGCAAAAGTATGGCTGTGTTTCTAGTTTCGTTTTAGAAGTTTGGAAGGTTAAGTTAAGTCTAATAAAGCCAGAGACTTTTAGATTGGTCACTTGTGTTGACAGGAGTGTAAACACACTGGTTTATGTTGCATGTGTTTTAAATGTCTCTGCCATTCATTTAATGTACACATAAATCAAATGTGTTTGTGGTATTAAAACATGTTTGATAAATTGAGACATCACCCCATCATGACAGTAACTACCACTGGCATAGTGCTTGTGTAGAGGTTGTTTAATATAGATAAACACCTTTCATTCCCATCAAGTAGAAGGGGTTTCACAGTTTACTCATGTCCCTGACAGGGAGGTGCAGAAGGCCCTGTCCAAAGCACAGGGGCTGTTTGAGCGCTGGGAGGAACTGCTGCAGGAAGAGACCCCCGTCAGCCGGGATGAGCTGGACTGGAGCACCAATGAACTCCGAAACTGCCTGAGGGCCATCGACTGGGACCTAGAGGACCTGCATGAAACCATCAGTATCCTGCCACAAACCAAAGGCCTATGATGCCTTCAAACATCCCTAGTAGAATTTTTCACAAACACTTACAAAAACTTACAGGGATGCATAGCAAAAGGTGCCAAAAGACTGTGCAGTCTAAATAAAGGAAGATACAAATGTTAGCATTTTGAAAAAAGACGTAAACTAACGTCAAAATTTTTGAGATGGTATGTTTTTTTTTTAATTGTCTTTGAAAGAAGTCTTTTATGCTCACCAAGGCTGCTGGTTAAAAATACAATAAAACAGTAATATTGTGAAATATCATTACACGTTAAAGTAGTTTTCTATTTGATTATATTTTCAAAATTAGTTTATGATAAAGCTGTTTTTTTAGCAGCCATTAGTCCAGTCTTCAGTGTCACATGATCCTTCAGAAATCATTCTAATGTGCTGATTTAATGCTTAAGAAGCATTTCTTATTATTATAAATGCTGAGAACAGTTGTGCTGCTTAATATTTTTGTGGATTTTTTTTTCAGGATACTCTGATGAATAGAACGTTCAAAACAACAGCACTGATTTGAAATAGAAACTTTTGTTACAGTATAAATGCCACCTTTACTGTCACCTTTAATGCATCTTTGCTGTATTATTTCTTTAAAAAATAAAATCTTACTGACCTAAAACTTTTGATTGGTAATGTATATGCTGATCTCTTTATAGTCCTTGACTGTATCAGGTATTGTGGAGGCAAACCCTGGAAAGTTCCGTTTAGGAGAACATGAACTCCAGGAAAGGCGGGAATTTGTGGAACGAACTCGTAAATCCGTGCAGGTATCGATCCCTGTCCCAGTTTCTATAATTGTTTTTCATTTTATGTTGGAGTTCATATGCATGAATGTGTATCTGTATGTAGCTGATGAAGGAGCAGCTCTCTAGTCCCTCAGCTGTGGCTCAAGCAGAGAAGAAAAACAAACAGGTGAGTGATTCATTCACTATTAAACTGAAATGAATGAATCCATATGGCCACGTGTGCTAGTGACATCAGCACCGTGTCCCTGTCTGACAGGCTCTGCTGGGGACCACGGCAAAGGATCGTTACGCCGGGCTGGAGCCTCACCTGGTGTCTGCAAACTCCAGATACATTCAGGAGCAACAGGAACAGCAGCAGGTAAAAGACAGGAGATCAAAACATGTCTTTTTCTCATTTAATATGGATTTTTTCTTATCCAGCATTATTTGACAATATGCCATCTTATAAGCTTCACAGAAAACAAGGAAATGTGACTTTTTGTGCAAAGCAGTTCACATGCTTAATACCAGTTTTGAACCTTAATGACTTCTGTATTTTATGCCATATGTTTTTGCATGCAGCTGATCATGCAGGACCAGGATGAGCAGTTGGAGTTGGTCACAGGCAGCATCCGTGTCCTAAAGGACATGTCCGGCAGGATAGGAGATGAGCTGGATGATCAGGCAGTGTAAGCAAAAAACACATGATATTAAAGAATGAACAGTTTTGCATTTTTTTTTTTTTTTAAACACCAGGATTTGTTTTTTACTCAGTGTTAATGTATGTGCTTTTTGTCCCAGTATGCTCAGTGAATTTAACGAGGAAATGGACCAGACCAGTTCCAGAATGGACTCAGTGTTGAAGAAAGTGGAGAAGGTTTCACACATGACCAGCAGTGAGTGCATTTACTCCTTATTGTATGTTCCTCTACTTGTTTTCTCATGTTTTTGAATAATAATTATCATTAAATTTGGGTGTGTGTGTGTGTATGTGTATTTGTATATGCATTTTAAAAACTTTTACTTGGTAGTGTATCATTTTATAAAACTGATAAATTTAGGATTTCTCAAACCCACCCAAACAGATTCACATTTATTGTCTTTGCAAGCTTTTTTTTTCTTTCTCATCTAGCTTAATTCTGCAAGATTTAAGAGCATTCGATTTTGTGATATTTTGACTTCACATTTGTGTTTTTGTGCGTTGCAGGTCGGAGACAGTGGTGCGCTATTGGAGTTCTTGTAATCATACTGATCGTGGTGCTCATTCTGTTACTCGCTCTTTAAACCAGACTCTTCTTCAGTTTGGCCCTCCATCATGCCAAAAGCTTACAGAGGAAGTCAGAATTTCACCATGATTCTTCCACCTCAGCTTCTGTTGTCTTTGTGAGAAAGAGTTGTAATTTTTTATAGTCTTTTTGCCTTCATCTAACCCGTATGTCTTCTGACTCTCAGCATTTCACTCTCTTACTGCTTTTGGATTGGACTCATTGTCCTTGGCAAGGTCTATTCCAGAATTTCACTGGTGCCGACTGCCGAGATGGAAGTTAACAGTTATTGCATTTCTTATGTTTTATTGTGGTACAAGTGTAAGTGGGGATGAGGAATTTGATATTGCCTTATTATATTTTTATATGTTTAATTATTATGTGTACATCATAAATGCCCCTGAAAGAGGTTGACAATATGTGTGCTAATGGTTCACCAAGCACAATGAGTAAAGCAGGCTCATAGCGCCCCCTAGATCTGTAACTGGCAGTACCACCATCAAACAGCCTCTGTTGATGTGCTCTGGAAATTCTCAAGTAAATAATGGCAAGGAATTTAGGATTATTTGAATTGTTTTTAAAGCAAAGTCACACCTTGAGGTTAACATAGGCATTTTACACCATTTGCTCTTCCTTTATGGATAAATCTATCATTTTATTGCATCATTTGAGTGAGCTTATGTAGGATTGTTTGCAGAAAAATTCATCTGCACTTTTCATAAATCTTCATGGATGTGCTGTGTGTACAGTAAGTACTTGGGTTTCCCATATTTTAAAATATGATTTTATGTATTGCTTTTGAGATTACTGTATATCGAACTGTACAGTTTCATACTACTGTGGAGATGTGAAAAAGTGAAAAAAAGTGAAAGTCGTGACGTATTGTCAAGTATGGTGACCCATACTCGAAATTGGTGCTCTGCGTTTAACCCATCCAAGTGCACACACACAGCAGTGAGTAGTGAACAAATGCACACACACACACACATACACAGTGAACGCACACCCGGAGCAGTGGGCAGCCATTGCTCCATCGCCCGGGGAGCAATTAGGGGTTCGGTGCCTTGCTCAAGGGCACCTCAGTCATGGTATTGAAGGTGGTGAGAGCGCTGTGTGTAGAGTCATCTGACATAGAGACAGTTGATGGTGTGGGTTATGCCTTCACTGCATGCCACAGTGATATTCCATACCCATTACTCCAATACATATATAATATATATTTGTCATGTTAATATTTTTTAAAGAAAATTGCTCTTTTTAATTGCAGTCCAAATCAGCAAGATGCATGTTCTGAAAGTCAGCTAATAACTGAGCTGATCAGACCCCACAGTTAGGATCGTTACTTGATATTTCTATTCCTGAACTTGAGCTCAGATCTAATATTGTGCCCAACTGTGGGTGTGCTAATGAACATTTTGTACTCAAATCCTCTGTGCCAATGAGTTGCTTCCAGTGTGCCCTCTGATCTGGGTGTAAGGACTCTGGGTGAATGTATTATGTTCAGTATAAATGTGTCCCTCGTTCAGCTTCAATTGAATGCGACATATTTCAGTATTGCTTTGTCTATTAGAATTTTGGAATATGATATAAATAAACCCGTAAATAGCTGAAAGTCGATTCAACTGCAAGCATAAGATTTTTGAAAAATGCAAGCCTTAAAAAATGCCAATACTCACTGTTGCTCAAAATGTTGAACAAAGTACTAAAACTTAATACCTCTTATAAGCCCACTTAGGGAAATTTGGTACGTATTTGAGTTTCTTTTACTTGCAAAGTAATGTCTTTCAGTGCTGCCTACATAAATGATTGTTTCAAAAATCTAATGCCCTTGTCACTTGGTTTTGTAAGCATTTGTATTATATAAAACTTTTGCCTTTATTTTGGCATCTTGATAAATCTAAATGGTTCCTGATTAAAGTATATGCCTTTGACATGAGGTTTCAGTTTTCATTTATCATATTTTCACATTATATGCATCATATTATGGAATATCTTCATGGCAGCTCTTTGATAAAAATGCTTCTATGACAATTTTTTCACAGTAGAGATAAATATCATGAAATATAAAATACATCCTGTAAAGCTGTGTTAAAATGACTGAATCATGCATTAATGGAATAGTTTAAAATGAAAAGTTGCTGTAAACATACTTAAACTCATCTACATCTTGGCTGGGCTGAGAGCGTTTCTTCTTTGAAACAGATTTGGAGAAATGTAGCATTGCATCACTTGCTCACCAGCGGATCCTCTGCAGTGAATGGGTGCCGTCAGAAAGAGAGTCCAAACAGCTGATAAAAACATTCACTCAAATCCAGTCCTTCAATTAATGTCTTGTGACGTGAAAAGCTGTGGATTATTTTCATGTTTTTATCAGCTGCTCAGACTGACGGCACCCATTCACAGCAGAGAATCCATTGGTGAGCAAACAATGTAATGTTATCTCTCCAAATCTGGAAATCTTGGATGTCCTGAGGGTGAATTTTCAGCAAATTTTAATTTTGGGGTGTTTAATTCTTTCAAAACAAACACGAACCACAATGATTTTCTTTGTTACAAAGCGTTTTATTAAGATGTATTTTTATAATTTCTCCATGTTTATTTTTTTTTTTACAGTAGTTACTGTGCAATTTTCTTTCTCGTTTGGGTCACAGTAAAGGAATTCACAAAGTTATTGGCACTTGGAACACAGAGGAAACACTGGCATGTACTCGGGGTGGGGTGGAGGGTACAGAGGGGTTTTGACATCAGTAGACGCTACTGCATTTGTTTCCAAAAAGCGGTTCCTGGGGAATAACATCTCATGCTGTGAGTGCACAACTAACAATCAAACTTCATTAGTGTTTCTATGTATAATGTACAGTATATATATAGAGAGAGATTTGTATTTATATATGTATATTCATATATCTATACTGGAAAAAAAAAAATAGCTGCAGGATCCCTGCGGCCACACCAGAGACATGCTCTCCGGAGCCATGCTTGATAGAGCTCCTTGGCCCCTGGTGAGGTATGAATCTACAACATTCCATATTCAAAGTTGCCCCCATTTACATCCATTTCAAACAAATCTAAAGGGTAGCACCTCGAGGAGTCTCCTGAATCACATGACCTGTATCAGGGCACAGGGGCCAGGGAGGTATGGCTGAAGATGTCAGGAGGTAGATCCTTGTGTGCGCGCACATGCATTGGTCTCTGGTGGGCAGGGATGTACAAAGAGTAATATATGTTTTGAAATCTGTAAGAAGTCTTTGAGGTTACCAGCAGCGCAGAAGCGCACAGAAAGGTGAAGTACATGGAGCGGCGGGCCGCAGAAGAGAGAAAGAGAGAGAGAGGAATGTTTATACTGGAGGAGAGAACGCTGGAAAGGTGAAATAAGATTAACAGGCTGACAGACATCTTATTAAAAGGATAAAATGTACAAGATATCAGTTTAGGAGAGGTATATCTTCATCCGAGGCTTTTTGATTGCATCTGTCATTGTTTTTCCTGTGTTTGCGCCTCTTGTCTCCCTAGAACTGTGAGGTGAAGTGAGCTTACATATTTCTAGCATAAGTTGTTCACACAGAACGCATTCTTGCACATAAAAATTTAGTGCTGAGAAATGAAAAAGAATGTAGAGCATCAAGCTTTTTGAGGTAAGACACTACAGGCAAAACCACTGTTTGGTCAATTTTGTGTACATAATTGGCTTTCTCTCAAACAACTGGAACTATTTGCATCTAATTTAAATTACAATACATATATTGAAGGCCAGTTTCTTTAATATGTCAACAAAAATCTAACAAATTCTGAACCTGGAATTTAGTGCATATTTAATTATATAATGCCGCTTTTGATAACAATAATACTCCACAAAGCAATCAACAGGTGAAGAATGGTGCAATTTATGATTCAAACTTATACCTTATTCACTAGTGGTGTCTTGCCTTAAAAGTTGAACTCGCCTTAATAGTCAAACGACTTCTTTTTGTGAACGTGGCTTGGATGCACAAGATGCTGAAAGAGCAGCGAGATGCATCACAGTGCTCAAAGACATCTGCCTAGTGCAGGTTTACATAGGACAAAGTTAAAAACCAGCACAATTAAATGCAAAAAAAAAAAAAAAAAAAAAAAAGGGCTCTGTGTGAACCAGCCCTAAGACTCAGAATTAACGAAATCTAACATTTAAAAAAAAAAAATTATAATAAAAACAGATACAATATTCCCCGGTGCTCAATTGAAAGAGTGAGGGAGCTCAAGGTGCTAAGACAGGGGTCTTCAACTTATTTTCAGGCCAAGCACCCCTTGCTGTTTACAGAGACAGAAAATGAATCCCCTTTTTCATATTGCATAAAATTGAGTGTAGCATTTCGAGCCTGGCCAACAATATGCGAATATTACCATATTAATGTATTTACATATGATGCTTGCATTGCAAAACCATTAAAATAAGAAACGGCCATTAATACTTGTATTAAAAATAAAAAGATCATGCAATTTATAATTTAATTTGGGGGGACAATGAAAATTTTTAGCAGAACATTGTGTGTTTTTTTTTTGTTTTGTTTTTTGACTAAAAAAAAAGCTAACAAACATGGTTGCAGACCTCCTGTTGAAGACTCCTATGATAAGATACGAGTTCACAGTCAAACTATGAACACTCACCAAATGGTGCTCCCTCTCTCTTGCAAAATACACACAACTTAATTTAATAACATCCACAGCAATAGATAAGAGTACAGCACTCTCAGCTCCATTTAACACATTTTACAATCCATTTTACAAATTCATTTTGCAGAGTCCTACAGATTTTTCTCAACAAATCAGTGTACACAATGGAACAGAAAAAAAAAAAAAAAAATCATGAGTAGACGGTAACAATATTGTAAATATGTTAAATCCTGATAGCCATTCACAAATCCCCATTTTGGTTGTTTGTTGATAAAGTGTCATATTAAGTATCAAATGTTTTGATCGTCACATTGGTAAACACCAGCAGAGACAATTTATTCTAGTTCTAAATAAACGCAATAACATTTCCTTATATTTGGCAGTTCAAACACAAACACAGTTGGCAAGATCATGTCAAATTACAAGAGTTTTCTAAATCTTTGCTGTCCCTTAATGGCCAAGAGAACTAACTGCATGGCAGTTTCCTTTTCTACCTGCAGCATTCATCAAGTCCGACACCAGGTGGCACTCATCCATGTGCCATTCAACATCAAAAGTCATCTGCACCAGTAAACTAATTCAGTAACAAAAATGATATTTCTTTAAGACAGAAAGAAGTAATAATACAGCTGCAGGGCATATAGACCGCAACTCCCTACATCTATGCTGCTTCAAACTCATCCATCCTTTAAAAATGACATTTTAATACGGTACATACCTTCTTAGCTAGTTTCAGCGGCCCTCATCCCTTCCCAGCACTTCAGTCATATGCAAAGCAAAAATGTATAGCGCTTCTCTTGCTCCTAGCTACTGTAAATTTCATGATGTTCCTTTACAAAGCACTTGGCAACTCTACAGTCTATGTTAAAAATTAGTAGCATCTCAATGGCCAAGCACTATTCTAGATTTGAACAAAACAAAACCATAGGTAATAAAAACAATGGTATGGTTTGTCATGCTTTTTTTTTTTTTTTTTTTAAGTTTTCATTATATGTCTCAAAGCATCCGAAGCATAACCTCATCTGTTCTGTTTGACGTAGATGATTTTTTAGTATAACATACTAATAATACTGGAGGTTTAATTGCTAAATGAAAGGATTTTGCACGAAAGACCATGAACCCACAGTGCGGGTCAGGGGTTGAAATTCTACACGGGGTAAATCCACTACAGTTCATTGAGTTCAGCGCACATTGTGTACCCAATCTCGCCAATGCACCACTGAGCAGAACATATTAAGAAGTGATTCATGGGTTGAAAACATCACAAATCCAGCCCTGCTTCCTAAAAAAAAAAAAAAAAAACCCTGGGTTTTCAACATGATAGTACAACAACAACAAAACAAAAAAAAACAGTCTTATCAAGCTGTACATCAGAGGATCCAGCTCCATGTACATTCTAACAGGGATGAAGAAATGTTGACCGCTGTTATCTTTCTTTTTCTCTTTCGTTGCATTTCAAAAGGTGCAATGAGGAACAGTTCACCACAAAGCCATATTTATGCAGTCACCATCAATCACATTCATCTGTTTTTTGGACAATGGAATGCTAAACACACACACCCCAACACACTAGTATAATTGTGTTCACATGTTGCAGTGTTCACTTTACATTTAACAAGTAACCCAAATATGCCTTAAAGACAATATAAAATGACAGTCGCAATACATTTAATTATACGTTTTAGAATTTGAATATTTAGTGAGAAACAAATGTAGGGCATTAAAACTAAAAGTAGTTGTTCTGCAACAACTTTAATAAGAAATATATATTTCATTTTTTTTATTATTATTATTTAGGCTAGTATTAGTTTGTGATATTGACACTGGTGACAAGAATTATGTCATTTCTATGGTATCAAAAATTTAAATTTTTAAAGCAAAATATTATGATATATATCGTTGCCGTGAAATAAAATTACTCATATCGTGATATAAGATTTTGGTCATATCACCCACCCCTAACACAAACCCCAATGTGTAATAAGACAGAAAATAGGATCAATTTTGATTTCATGTTAACTCTTCGATGAAGAAACAAATCCAAAGGCGGCAAATCAGATGAGATTCAATGTGAGCTGATGGTTTGTTTAGTCAAAGCGTTCCGTTTGATGCCTCCATTTGGGAAATGGCTCACTGCACCAGTTGTGTTTAAGTGTGTGTGTGTGAGAGCATCCATCTCCTCACCAATACATTCCCTCCCCTCTCTGCTTGCGTCTGCACTGTATGTCTCCCTCTCTGAGTCAGACAAAAACAAACAGAGCTCTCTGATCTCTGCATACGCACATACCAACCACCCACCCACCCATCAACACACACAAACAATGCACATATTCCACAGTCATCCACCAACACCACCCACGCACCCTTTCTCAGACGTGCATTTGGCACACAAAAACCAGACTTACATTTGAACACGTACACATAAACAAATGCACACACATAAAAAGCATGCCTCTGGCGCACGCTCTCGCTTTCCTGTCAGCCTCCTCACATGAATGCATTAGCACGTGTGTCTCCAAAAATGGAAATGGAAAAAAAGAGGCTCAAACTCTGAGGAAAAGTAGCGGAGCACACCAGCACGCATGCATGCATGCATATAGGATCATCCAGGCATTCCATGCCCTCCCTTTCCCATAATTTCTTTCACTTCTCTGTCGCAGACTGGCTGTGTAAGACTCCCAGGCACGAACTTCCACTCTTTAAGGCAGTGCTGAACAATCCAGTTCAGATTTCTGTGCAAATATCTCATTCTCATCCTATCGTACTATGATTAAGACTTGGTGCAGTCTCTTAGGATCGTACCACGTGGCTGAGAGGTAAAAGTCTTTTGTCCCCTGGCCCAGTGCAGTGTATTGACAAACTTTTTTTTTTCCATTAATTTAAGTAAAAGGGTTTTAAAATTTTTATTTTAAATCAATGGTTCACCCAAAACTGTTTTTAGTGATTATTTTTTGATTTTAGAATTATAACACAATTTTGAAATTGTATTATGTATTTTGAGCAATATCTTTTTTTTTTTATAGTCCATACAATAGAAGTCAATGGTCACCAAATTGATTTGGTTACAAACATTCTTCAAAATATCTTCTTTTGTGTTTCACAAAATAAAGAAAGTCTTACAGATTTGGAATGGCATGGATGGGTGAGTAGATGATGACAATTTTCATTTTTGGGTGAACTATCATTTTAAATGAAGAAAAAATAAAATGTAAACATTTAAAACCCACAAATAACATGCTTTTGGACTGAGATGATCTTGTCCAATCACAGCCTTTCTTCAGCCATAATCAATAATTCAAACAATATAGTCCGCATTTCATGACATAAGTGTGCTTAAAACAGCTGAAGATGCAGGTCATACTTTGGGAATCTAATTTTAACACATCCTTAAATATTTTAAGATTGCGACTACACTTTATATGGCATGGTCACTTTCTTTCATCTCCAAACCTAGGGTTACAACAGCTCTTCATTGGCGTTACAGAATTTCTCTCTGAAACCCGAAAACCGTCAAGAGAGACACTTAAAAACTGACTTTTCAAATCTCCATAAAAAAACAGACTACAAAACAGCTTCCACTCTCAGAGTGGTCTTTAGTGGTTTGGAACCACCATAGCTGGGGCACTGATGCCCGTTCAGTGCCAGTCTCTAATACTGCACTCATCAGAGCGTTTAGTGCATCTCTGTCAGAGGCGCTGAGGCATAGCATGTCAGAATGCGCCATGCGGCAGCATGCACCACGCTTGTGCGATCGGTGCATGAAGCAGTCAGCTGTGAGATACAGCACTTCAAAAACTACCATCTGCAGCCACCATACACACACACACACACACACACACACACACACATTTACACAGCACACAGACGCCTACGTTATGTGTTGTCTATACAAAACTACTAAGAACATAAAGACGCATTTAAAAGGCCTTAATGATTTTTAAACTTGTGGGAGAGTTTTGGGGTTTCCTTTGGAGATATTTGATGGTAAAAACTTGTGGCGATTTGATTAAACTAAAGTAACAATATTAAGCCTTGGTAATATACCAATATAAAATGATTCAAATCGATTTTGGATTTTGCTAATGCAAAAACATGGGGAAAACAATTCACTATTCACTGATTCAAAAGGAGCACAGATCTTGCACAGACTCTCTATCAAAACACAACAGTAGTTTCAGATATAGCAAAACAGATTAATCTGCCTCTTACTAATTCATTACAATCATAAATGATACACTGCCTCTCTTGGGATACTTGGCAAGACAAAAAGTGGAAAAGTTAGCAAAAAAATTACAAATGTTGTTCAAATATAAAATGTAATTTAAAAGAACAAAAAATTTAAAGTGTCTATGTTAAGGGTGTTTGTGCAGAAAGAGGAAATGGTGTCCAGAAAGCAGATATACAGCCACTAAATATTAACAGATGAATACAATCTTATGTCCAGCAACATTAACTTCTGGATTCTCCCAAAAGATACATTCAGAATCACGACAGTGTTTTCAGACTGGATAAGAGCATCCAGACACCATTTCCCCTTCAGCTCACAACAAATAGCCCCAGAGGTCTCTCCTTTTCAGGAATGTGTTTCTGCAGTATGACAAGGAGGGCCTCAAGGTACAATCAAAAAAAAAAAAAAAAATCTACAAGGAAATAAAAATGACCAAAAGTCTTCATAAAGATACACTTCATTGTTCCCAGATGACATCAACGCCCAAAGTGAGACTGGGATACGATGGAGAAGTGGAAGAGGAAAGAATAGCTGAAGCACAGTAGTGTTACTCACTAAAACAAGCTGTTACCATCCCCGCTCACACCTTGCAGGGCATCTGTAGATGACTGGCCAGATTCAGAGGTTGTACCACCCTCTAGAGATCCTGTTTCAAAAGCATGCTCCACGGCCAAGCCATCAGACTCCATTTTGGCAGCGTCCGGAAGAAAGTTGGCATAAGCGTCACTTTCTGCCATCAGAAGCTTCAGTTTCGGAATCCAGCTCTTGCGTACCACGCGCCGTGCATTAGTGCACATGTCTGCAGCGATCGCGTTCATTTCGCTCTCTTTGAAACTAGGAGCAAAGTTCTGGCAGTAAACTAGAAATAAAGAGCGATAGTAAGAAAAACATTTTACTATTATTAGTTTATTATGCACTTTTTACACAAAGCTATTTTGAATAATGCTTAAAAACTCAATGTAGATAAAACTTTTTGACCACAACTCACACTTAACAGCATGGAGAACCCGACTGTCGAGTGGCTTGCGGTTGGGGTCGTTTGTAGAGGACCGAATGCCTGTCCCACAGCTGTTTGCAAGAGTGCTTCTACAAGTAAAATAAAGGATGATACACTTTAAAAGAAACACATAAAAATCTGACCTGTAAATTGCAAGAGCAATTGGGATTCCAAACCAAGAAAACTTAAAAAAATAAATAAATAAAAAAATAAAAATAAAATAAAATAATAATAATAATAATAATTTTTTTTAACTTTAAAACCCTAAAATAATTGGTCAAGTTCCCACTAATAAGTTTAAAAATAATAATAATAATAATAATAATAATAATAATTTAAAAGCTATTTCACTCCAAAAAGTTTGGCAAACATTTTGGCATCATTTACTCACACTCAGATCATTCCAAACAGTATGACAATTAACTTTCACTGTATGGGAAAGAGCAACTTGGACATTATGCTAAACATCTCCATTCTGGTTAAAGCAAGTCATAAGGGTGACTAAATTATGACAGAATTTTTATTTTTGCATGAACAATTTCTATAAATACTAATTACAAAGTTTTTTGTTTATTTCCTGCTGAATAAAGGTCGTAAACTTCACTCACCGGTCAAAAAAGGCAGCAAGGAGCCGCCTGAGCAACACTTTGTGGCGTGTGCCCGCACTAACGTGGCAGTTCATCAGCTGAGCACGTGAAATAAAAACACTGGTGCCTGTTACTAGCTCCAGTTTCTCAGCAGGGTCACCTTCTTCATAGAGTTTAGGATGACAGCGGTTTCCGATCTGTGCAATGAGCTCAGTGGGAAGAGAGGCCAGATCTTGCCTCACTCGAACTCCTCTTCCCCTTGATTCAACTGTGAGGTGGTCTGGTAGTGATTCCACTCGTTCGCTGGCTGAACCAAGATTACAATGGGGGAGAGATATTTTAAAATAAAAAACAATATATTGGTTCTAAATTGCCTATAAAGCTGCAGATAAATAACTAAAAAGATATTTAATATACATGTAAAATTAATTTATCTCCCTCTAAGGTTTTATATATTATATTTTATATATATTTTGCTTTGAATTTATTCTTTGGGGAAGGTAAACAGAAGAGCAATGATGAAAAGAAATTGCAAGTTTAACCTATTGTTTGTAGTATATATGTAATTTTGACTTTTGAGTAACAAAAATATGTTTTAAAAATACATTTAAAAAGATTTACATTGAGCAAATGCTGTATTTTCTTTGGTTTGATGTCTGTAAGATTACTTTTCAAAATTCCTATTGATGGAGTTCCTCAGGGCTCAATTCTTGGCCAAATTTTTTTCCCAGAATTTCACTACATACGTCTTTTATCACAATACGCTGTTAGTGTCAGGTAATAAATCTAACTGATAAGTATTAGCAACCCATCAATGAAATCAAATTTTAGTTTAACTTTTCTTACCCGTTGCCCCTACATTCAACATGCTGTACATAGTGTACATATTACAGATTTGTCTGTACTGCTCTTCTGTGGTTTCGTCTGTGATTTCCTCTTCTTCATCATCGTCATGGTAAGAGATCGGCGAATCACTGGTGTACATGCTGGGTGTGCCTGGGCTGGTGCCTTCCGGTGTGCTACTGCTGTTGTTATTGTTGTTGCTATTAGTGGTACCACTTCCACCCAATAAGGCTGCACTTTGAGGCGGTGCCCCTCCCGTTCCCCGTGCCACCTCCTGTGAATAACGGGCTGCTTTCCTCATACCTCCCCCTCCTCCTGATCCTCCACCTCCTTCACGGTTACCTCCCTCCCAAAGACGCTTAGCAACTGGAGTGCAAACCACTGAATACGATGATGCTTCTTGTTGGGGCTGCTGGGCCTGAGGTTGCTGCTCTGTCTTCACCCTTGATACCAATGGAAGGGGTGTTAGGCAGGAAGCAGGTCGAACAGTTGCCGTGGGGACTGCACCCCCTCCTACAGTACTACTTCCAGTTTGAGTAACAGGGCTCTGGGGTTCTGAGGGTGGTGTTTCTTCTGTGTGAAGGCCCTGTGAGTCACAACTTGGTGAGCTGACCTTTAGGAAGAACTCTGTGCCTTTTTCCATAATCTGCTGAATCTGTAGGAATCCTGCTGTGTACATTAATAGAAACTGATCGCCCAAGTTCATGCTAAGTCGGCCGGTGTAACAGAACGAAAGGATCTGCTGGAAGCTCTGAGGCTGGACTGCTGGTGGTAACTCCACGACAGAGCTCTTACTTCCAGAGTTGAACAAATCTCGAAAGTAGGAGCTGCTGGCAGCCAGCACTGCCCGGTGGGCTTTAAATGTGTGACCCTTCACCACCACTGACACATCACAGTACAGTCCCTGAAGTCTCTGCTCATTAAGACACTCCAAGACATTGTTGCCAAAGTTGGGAATCGCCATCTGCAGCATCTGAGCCATATCGTAAAGCCCAGCCCTACAGAGTCTGTGGAAAAAGAAAAAAACAAAAAAGAAATGAGGTGAAAAATACCAAATTATTTTACCAGAGTTCTTATAATAATGACCAATGGGCAGGGCCTGAAGAGAATCCACGCCTAAAGAAGTCTGCAGAAATATCTCCAGATTTCTACAAAATTCAACTTGTCATTCACATTTCCAAACACTCCCACCCCTCAAGTGTTTATTTTGCAGAATTCCATCAATTTTCCTGCCAAAATCCCAACAGTGATGAAAATGTGAAAAAGTATGCAGATTCCATAACAGCTTACCAATGATACGGTGTATTCATACATAATAACCATAAATAATTTAACATTTTTTTAAGTACAAAAAAAAAAAAAAATTAAGTTCTTTTTTCAAAAAGACTTAACAGGACACTTCACGAGTTCACCCTTACATCTAATCTGATAGCAAATAGTAAGCATATTTTGGCGTGCTGTCCTGGGGAGGGCTCTGAGCCCGGAATATGGCCCGAACCCAGAAAACTCCCCCTATCGCTAATATGGGATAAAAATAGATTAGGGGTGAGGAGTTGGGGTGGAGGAGGGATGCCGGAAAACTGTTATTGGACAGAGGTAGGCAGGCTGCATATATATACACGTATTGTACTCGTCAGGATGGTTAGCTAAACGAGTTGCACCTGCGCCAAATAAGTTGATTATCTGATCGTGCTCCTCCCGAACCTTAATAAAACATCATAAAAATGTGTAGATACACTGCCATTCAAAATTCTGAATACCATTCAAAGTTTTTGAAAGAAGTCTCCTATGCTCATCAAGACTGTATTTACTTGACTGAAAATACAGTAAAAGCAGTAATACTGTGAAATATTGTTTACATTTAAAATACCTTTTCTGTTTTAAAATAATGCAATTTATTCATGTGGTTGCAAAACTGAATTTTCAGCCGCCATTAATCCAGTCTTGTCAGTGTCACATCAAAATATATGATTTGCTGCTCAAAAGATAATTCTTCATATCACCTATGGTGAAAACAAAAAGTGATGTTTTCCAGGGTAATTTTACGAATATAAAGTTTAAAAGAACAGCATTTATTTGAAATAAATACAGTCACTATTGATCACTTTATTTCATCCTTGCTGAATACAAACTTTTGAATGACAGTGCAGAATCATTTCTGTAGTGACAAAAAGTTGTCTTATGCACAATAATTTTAACAATGTGACTCTTAAATAAAGCTTTAAATAAAGATTTGTGGAATCACCACACACACAAACACACACACACTCACACACACACACACACTTACTTGCAGTATATCATCATCTATTCTTATAAAATCATGGAGACACAGTGGTTCTCTCTGTTCTAAC
The DNA here is from genome assembly GCA_021397915.2 of Tor tambroides. Taxonomy (NCBI): domain Eukaryota; kingdom Metazoa; phylum Chordata; class Actinopteri; order Cypriniformes; family Cyprinidae; genus Tor; species Tor tambroides. The sequence goes on from JAFVLL020043151.1 coordinate 55,114, forward strand.
TCCAAGGTCAGCGCATGCAGTCTCACAAACAACATCCCATGACTGTCAAGTCCATTACATAGAAACAGAAAATGCATACATTCTCCACAGGAAATTAGACAATGAAAAAAAGCAATAAATGGTGATACACATTTTTAATATAACTGAAGAGTATGCCTAGGGCCATCCAGGGGTTTTCTGTGGGTCATATACAATTTATAATCCTACAGTCTATTATTTTTAGAATCATACAAATACTCTCTGCGCTTAAGGTCAACATGTACTTTCTAACATGCAAAATCCTTTTAGAAGCAAAAGATGAATAGATGACATACAGGAAGTGGTTCAATGAATATTCTTTAACAGAAAAATAGAGCACATGTCTAATGCAATGGCTATCTAGGGGTCATAGCCTATATCAGGTAATTAGGACTATGTCATCCTGTATTACGCTAACCAACATGCAGAGAATAACTATTTGCACTTTACATGAAATCATATTTGTATGTACTCTGTGTAACCAGCAACACTCAAACTTAAGTGCAGTTACTTTATACACATACATTGTTTATTTGTGTCAATCAGTCTGCTAAAGAGCCCTTAACCTGCATTGTGCTTCACTTTCTATTCTTTCACTATTCTTCTGTTCCTCCTTTTTCTAGCCTGTGCTTTTCTGAATGATGTTCAAAACTTTGTATTGTTAGCACTTCTCGTGTTATTTTGCCTTATGACAAATTGCTTGTTGTGTTCCTCATGTGCAAGTTGTTTTGGACAAAAGTGTCTGCTAAATTTTTACATGTAAAATGCAATATAGATCAGCTCAACACTTTAACACTAGTATAAATGTATTTTACAGAATCTGTTAATAATTTTTAAAACTACTGAACTACTGAAAAGTACCTTACAGTTTGATCAAAAATCCCCACTAAAGGTGTACTGAGTAATTCCACTCCAACTTCTTGCTTTGTGTCTTTGTACAAAGGTTGATCAGGAGGTTAAAGCAATGCTTATAGGAAGCAGATCAAAGATTTGTCTGGCTGAGCAGTAAGGTTTTGCTCAGTAACAAAACATCTACTTCCGTTCATACTCCTTTTAACCCTTAGGCCTACAATAATATTTTATGATAGATAGATAGCTAGATAGATAGCTAGATAGCTAGATAGATAGATAGATAGATTTTAACCCTATTGCTTAAAATGTGTATTTTATTGTAATTTTAAGCTATTTATGCCTATATATATATATATACACACACACACACACACACACAATAACATTTTACAATAGATAGATAGATAGATAGATAGATAGATAGACAGATAGATTTTAACCCTATTGCTTAAAATGTGTATTTTATTTTTAATTTTGTTTATATATATATATATATATATATATATATATATATATATATATATATAGTATACAAACAGACAGACAATTTTTATTTCACAAAAAGATTTTTTTAACCCTTTTGGTTAAAATGTATTTATTTTATTGTAATTTTGTTTATTTAACATTTACTTTATATATATATATATATATATATATATATATATTCTCATGCTGTTTTAATAAAAATATTAATTTATTATCAGCACCAGAAGAAACTGTATAACTATGCCATTTTGGAAATAGTTAATTTTCGGATTGTACCATCCTAATTTAAAGGGTTAAAGCTAGTTCCTTAGCTGATAGCAAATCACATTTTAAGAAACATAGTAAAATTATTATAAACTTGGTCTAAGAGTAATCTTGTACTTTCGATTGTCGTTAATGTAATTACATCTTCATGATCTATGCAGCGAAAATGCCGTTTAATTCACCCAGGCTATTTTCTTTGTATCACTAGCACAGCAATATTTCCCAATGGCATAACAACAACAGTTTTAATTAAAAACATTAAGGTAATAATTTAACAGTAGTTTGTGATCTCACTGTTGAGAGTCGGGCGCCGGTGTTTCAGTGATGTAGCGGCCGCGGCAGGGCTGCGGTACCCGGTGAGTGTGTGTGCCCCGCACCGCTGCCCAGCTGGACACGAGCTCCGGGTTGGCACGGGCCCCAGGGGGCAAAAAAACAAAACAAGAAATAACTCCCAAATTGCCTGGTTTCCACACTTGATGAGGCGACCAAAGAGCTAAAAGCTGCTCAGCCTTCAAAAATCCTGTCACCAAAATAGTCTGATAGATGAATTATTGAGGAGCCCACATCCGTTTCCCTCGCCCCCTCAGTGCCAGTGCAATGCTATGCAATGTCGGGCTGAGTTACAGCCCTGCACATACCATGATATCTATACCTAAAACGGTTTGATTCGCCCAGCAACATCCATATGCATGCGTTACTACTATAATTATCCCGCCGCATACTTGCAAATCGCATGCAAATTAAGTAGTCATATTTGTATACACGCAGCGCAATCGTTGGACTTCACCTAAAATATTCTATGGTTAAATTCTACTCCATTTTGGAGGAGGAGAAGGGGGGCTCGGCTCCATCTTTTCCCGACATCAACAGGTCATCCCGGGACAAATGCAGCAACCGGGGGGCGAGTCTGACTGATCCGCGAGACAAGACACCATTAACCACTTGACGTCTGAAAACAATGCACATTAATGCCCTCCTCCAGTACAAATCCTCAAACAGTCCAGAAACACGAGCTAACATTGCGAGCGATGTTATGCATGGCTAAAAAGTTGGAAAATATAGATGGACGCATTGATGCAATATAAATCAAGCTCTCGGCAGCAAGTCATTGAAGTGGTTAAAGTTTCGCAAGCCCATCCCCCATCTAAAGCAATCGCACACCTTCACAAAACAATACCCCTATCCAAAAAAACCCTCAAATCTTTCTCAATTGCCCCCTGCCACAACAATAACTAAATTCGACCCCCTTGTTCAACCCACGTGGTTGCCCCTTGACCCCACTTAAAGTGGCATGAACCTCTCGTGCATGCGTTAAAATACTCACCCCCTCGCTCGCGATCTGCTGGAAAGTGTTTCAATGGAGGAGTTAGACTCTTTCTCTCTACGGGCAGCCATTCATCGCGAATTCACAGGCAAGACGCCCGAGCGCAGAATTATCGAGGGGTGCATCATTCTGTCACCCCGGTTAGAGCACAGAGTCACCGATCACACACAGACCAAAATAAAGAAAGCTGTCTGAACGCCAATGCGTGAAACTCGCGCAGCGCGCTCTCCGTTGGGTCTGGTCTGTGCGTGCGGCAGTGCGGGGAAAGTGAGCTGCGTGGAGCGTCTAGACTCAGGTGAAGCCCTAGAGGGGTCTGGGTGCTACGCGCACAGCATGCCAACTCGACTCTGCATGTCGCACTGGAGAAGTGTGCACTAAACATCTCCAAAATATGTCCATCACGTCGCTCTAATGGGGTCAAATTATATGGCGCATAGGCAATTAGTGTTTATATAGCGTGACTAGATTAGATTATTAGATCGAATGTGCCATTAGCCTAGTACAGAAGGAGCATCTGTAGAGGTATGCCACGACAGTAATGCTGCACAGAGAAGGCATACTTTACGCAGTAAATGTATTTATTAAATTTTTGTTAAATATTACATATAAAGTTATGATTATAGAAATTTTAAATGTAATATTTAAAATAGTTAAATGTTCTTGAACTGTACATTGCTATTCTTGTCATGGAGCCGCTGCACCACCTCACAGTAAAAATAAAATGTTGTTATTAAGTAAGCTTGAAGCTAAAGTTTGCGTAAATATTTATTTGTCCATCTGACAGTAAAATTAAAATGTGACCCAGGACCACAAAACCAGTCATAAGTAGCACGGGTATATTTGTAGCAATAATAGCCAACAAAACATTGTATAGGTCAAAATTATCGATTTTTCTTTTATGCCAAAAATCATTAGGATATTAAGTAAAGGTCATGTTCCATGAAGATATTTTATAAATTTCCTACCGTACATAATAATTTTTGATTAGTAATATGTATTTCTAAGGACTTCATTTGGACAACTTTAAAGGTGATTTTCTCAATATTTAGTTTTTTTTTGCACCCTCAGATTCCAGGTTTTCAAATAGTTGTATCTCTGCCAAATATTGTCCTATCACAACAAACCATACATCAATAGAAAGCTTATTTATTTATGATGATGTATCTGTATGATGTATGATGATGATGTATCTCAATTTAAAAAACTGACCCTTATGACTGGTTTTGTGGGCCAGGGTCACAAATGTGAATTTTGAATAAACTTATAGGCTAGCTGAAGTTCAGGTAAATGTAAATGCACATCTGACTAAATTTAAAATACAGGTGCATCTCAAAAAATTAGAATATCTTGAAAAAGTTCATTTTTTGTAACTAAAGTCAAAAAGTGACACTTTCATATATTCTAGATTCATTACATGTAAAGTAAAACATTTCAAAAGTTTTTTTGTTTTAATTTTGATGATTAGAGCTTATCTCATGAAAGTCAAAAATCCAGTATCTCAAAATATTAGAATATTTCCTAAGATCAATCAAAAAAAAAGGATTTGCAAAACAGAAAAGTCCAGGTTCTTTAAAGTATGTTCATTTATGCACTCAATACTTGGTCGGGGCTCCTTTAGCACAAACGACAGCATCAGTGAGGTGTGGCATGGAAGCGATCAGCCTGTGGCTCTGCTATTATTGGATCAACTGTTTCTGACTGTTGTCAGTATGGAACCATAAAGTGCTCCAAAATCTCCTGGTAGATGGCTGCATTGACTTTGGACTTGATAAAACACAATGGACCAACACCAGCAGACGTCACGGTACCCCAAATCATCACTGACTTCCGAAACGTCACACTGGACTTCAAGCAGCTTGGATTTGATGCCTCTCCAGTCGTCCTCCAGACTCCAGACCTTGATTTCCAAATGAAATGCAAAATGTACTTTTATCTGAAAGGCAGACTTTGGACCACTGAGCAACAGTCCAGGGCTGCGTTTCCCAAAAGCATCGTAACCTTAAGTTGATCGTAGCTCCATTGCTTTCAATCGGTCTATGATGTTCTTAAGTTTACAATGCTTTTGGGAAACGCAGCCCAGTTCTTTTTCTCCTTAGCCCAGGTAAGATGCTTCTGACATTGTTTCTGTTTCAGAAGTGGCTTGGTAGCCCTTTTCCTGAAGACGTCTGAGCGTGGTGACTCTTGATGCGGTGACTCTTGATGTACTGACTCCAGTTTCAGTCCACTTCTTGTGAAGCTCTCCCAAGAGTTTGAATCAGCTTTGCTTGACCGTATTCTCAAGCTTGAGGTCATCCCTGTTGCTTGTGCACCTTTTCCTACCCAATTTCTTCCTTCCAGTCAACTTTGCATTTAATATTCTTTGATACAGCACTCTGTGAACAGCCATCCCTTTCAGTAATGACCCTCTGTGACTTACCCTCTTTGTGGAGGGCATCAATGTTCGTCTTCTGGATCATTGCCAAGTCAGCAGTCTTCCCCATTATTGTGGTTTCAGAGAACAAGAGATACCCGGAATTTATAGGGATGGTCATTTAGTGAAACTAAAATGTAAATATTCTAATATTTTGAGATACTGGATTTTTGACTTTCGTGAGCTGTAAGCTCTAATCCTCAAAATTAAAACAAACAAACAAAACTTTTGAAATGTTTTACTTTACATGTAATGAATCTAGAATATATGAAAGTTTCACTTTTTTAAACGTTACAAAAAAAGAACTTTTTCACGATATTCTAATTTTTTGAGATGCACATATGACTGAAAATGATCTCAACATCTTTTTTTATGATGCATAAATCTCAATTTTAACAATAAAATGAAATATACAGGCAGCGATACATGTGCAACAATAATAATGTGTGTAGTTCTGAGCTACTGTCTTAACATAAAATACACACAGTATAACATAATTTATTCTTAATCATAATATGGTTAGTTTCTATTAATATCTAAGGCTCTATGCTTAATATGTAGCTCAGCTTGACACATTTTGTATCGAGGGTCCTTGCTCCTTGCTTCTCACCTAAGGGGTCCTTACCCTGAAAAACGTTGAGGACCCCTCTTGACAGCTGCAAAGTTTAGGATTGCATCAGAGATCAAAGAAAAGTTATAATATTGTGGTCTACTACAAACTCTTTTCCTCACAAAAAACTTTAATATTATTTATATTAACCACTTTTCAGTAGCCTGTACACTGTTGATAATAATAATGATAATTAAGTTACTAAAATTAAAGAAAATATTAGAGAATTTATGTACTTATTTATTCATTCATACATTACAAAAGCATAAACAGGCACAGACTAAAAATAAAATGTATTATGATATTCTGACACTACACTAATGCATTTAGCAGACGCTTTTATCCAAAGCGACTTAAAAAGGGGAAATTTACTGAAACGTTCTGTGATTTGTGCTATGGGCACAAAAAAAAAACAAAAAAAAAAAACTGAGAGAACGAGTTCCTAAATGACCCACTTTTGTCCTGGGTGCCCTACAGTGCAGCGTTTTTCTATATGTTGCTGTGCGCATGCGCAGTACTACAAGGCTTCCGTATTTCACACACAACATGAGCTACACGTGAATTTGCCCTGGAAACACTCAAGCTAACAGTTGACAAGTCTCTGTGTTAGTGTACATTTCACGATGTGATTTGTTTTTGTTTCATGAATGATGGCATAACTAAAGTATCTTTTAGGAAGGATAATCAACGGTAAGTTGGAAAGCGAGGTACATTTTAATGCTAGCCTGGCTAGTTACAGTATGAATGTGAGGCTGACCATGTTTTGATGTGTATGAAAATAAACATGCAAATTAAATTAAACTTAGTTTAAAACATTCATTAAATTAAATTATTATTAAATGTAAAATTAATTCATGTGGTTTTTATGGGTCATTAAAAAAAATCAGGAGGACGTTTTGATGTAGTTTTGTTTGTCTGTGTCTCAAGATTGGAAATGAATATATCTGTACATGACTGGGAAAAAATCATTGTAAAGTTATGTATATTCTTATGTCAAAAGGTGTGGGAATCCTTGTATTTATCTGTGATTTTTTTTAATTTTTACTAAATTGATACATCATGTAGGAATTTGTAAGCGCTTATTAACTAAAATACATTTTTTGTTGACAGGTCACAAGGATTTTTTTATTTTGGTAGATGTTAGCAAGGACTGTACTTCAGTCAGGGTGTACTGGCTTATCTTTAGTATTTCCTAAGAAGAAATCCTCACTCCTTCAGATCCTCACTGCAGCACACGGTTGTGTCTTCAAAAGGTTCAGGACAATGGACTGCAAGAAAGAACCTGAAGAATCCCAGGACACAATCAGTGCAGGTGCAGACAGTGCTACCACAGCAGTACCAATAGAAGAAACAAAACCTTCCAGCTCTACAGAACCTGGGCTTTTACCAGGGGAGACGGTTGTCAGGGAGGGAAAGGCTGCCATTTTATTCCCTAGTGCTAATGAGGTGTTCTACAATCCTGTGCAGGAGTTCAACCGAGATTTAACGTGAGTATGGCATCTAGTCTTGTGACGTCTTGTAATGTTTTCTTTTTAATTTCGCCATTGAACTGCCTATGTACCGTCTTGGATCAGGTGTGCGGTGATCACAGAGTTTGCTAGGGAGCAGCTGGCTCAGAGGGGCATCCGGATCTTGATCCCGGGTGAGAAAGATCGAGTTGTTGTTCGACTCTCGGAGGAGAAGAATGGAACGGTGGACCAGGAAACATCAGAACAGCCCGAAAATGAGCAGCAAATGGAAGAAGAGGGTGACAAGAAAGAGTTCATCACTGCCTATGTAGGGGAAAGATGTGAGGTCTGTGTGTGGGCCAATTACTGTGTTTTAATCATTATTTATATACTATTATAAAGCATTTGTTAATATTTTGAAGTAGCTTTATTTTCACTTGCATTTTAATTTTAGTTTTAGTAATTTTGTAATGTGATTTTGTTGTTTTATTGGATTGTTTTTAATTAATTAGTTTGTTATTATTTTAACTATTTGTATTTCAGTTTTAGTTATAGTAATTGTGGTACTTAAACTTTCATTCAATGGCCATGGCAACATTTCTCATTTTCATGTAGGTTTTTGAAGTTTAAGTTTTTCATCTTATGTTTTCAGTTTCATTTCTTAACGATTTTTTTATTTTTATTTTTTGTGTGTGAATTAGTTCTCAGGATGTATATGTAAGACTGAATAGCCCCTCAGGTGTATGAGTGTGTATATATGTAAAATTAAAATAGGGTATAATAAATAAAATATAACAAAATAGTAGATGTATTTAAATTAAAGTAATTTTGTCAAAAATTACTAAAAATTCATTTAAGAATTTGAAATTAATTTTATATGTAAGAATATTTTAAGATTTTAATTATATATTTATAATTATAATTTAATATTTTAATACTGGTGTATTCACCTTGTCTTGTTTTTTTTGTTTTTTTTCAGTATTCTCCTATGACTGACATAAGTCAAGTTTTTTCCCGTATTTGTGAATTTTTATGGCTGAAACTGTCTGCCAAATAAATAAATGTAAAGTAATTTCTCTCTCTTTTCTGCTTTAGCAAGGTCTGCGTGTGCTGGAGGGTCTGGCAGCATCAGGCCTGCGTTCTGTACGTTTTGCTCTGGAGGTTCCTGGCCTGAAGAGCATCACTGCTAATGATTACTCTGCTAAAGCTGCCGCCCTGATCGCCCGCAATGCACAGCACAACAACGTGTCCCACATACTGCAAGCCAGCCAAAGAGATGCCAGGTCTGAGCACTCTGCTGTTTGTTTTTTCCAGTGTTTTACACTCACAAACATATTTTCTTTACATGCATTTCAATTTATCTAATATTTTTTTATTTTTATGTTTTCCCCAATTCCTGTAAATGATTTGTTATAGTTTTAGTTAACAGTAACAACACTGATTCGGTTACATTCTAAATTCTGGTATAACAACTTCTTTACAGTATGGTGATGTATGAGGCAAGAGGGAGGAAGGAACGATATGATGTTATTGATCTTGACCCCTATGGCAGCCCTTCTCCATTTCTGGATGCAGCTGTGCAGGCTGTCAGTGAGGGTGGTGAGTCTGTTGCTGTTCTCTTACATGCATATTCTGAATTAATTTAACACAATATGCACTACACATACAGTAATCTCACTCTCTCATTGTCAGGGTTGCTTTGCATTACGTGTACGGATATGGCTGTAATGGCTGGAAATAGCGGGGAGACCTGCTACAGCAAATATGGCTCTGTGTCCATCAAGTCCAAATACTGTCATGAGATGGTAAGATCGGGCTGACTGCTGATTGGAAATGGATGGAATGAAGGAAACTCATATCGTAACATCATATCTATGTCTTAATCACACTCTTTTTTTTTTCTTTTTATTCTAGGCTTTGCGTATAATTCTGCACAGTTTAGATCAGAGAGCAGCTGTTTATCAGCGATACATTGAACCTCTCTTGAGTGTGAGTGTGGATTTCTACATCCGTGTATTCGTCAGAGTCAAAACAGGCCAAGTCGTGGTCAAAAACTCTGCAAGGTAAAACACAGTTTACTCTGTCTGTCTATACAGAGATAAAATAGCTGCTAGTAATCATACATGGAAAAAGTGCAATATGTATAAAGAATTCTACAAGAGTTACAAACAAAAATTCTGTTTAAAGTAGATGCTGTTCATATATATAATTTTTTTTATAAATGAAGCCTTTAAGCATAAGAGACTTATTTCAAATACGCTGAAAATTTAACAGACCCCAAATTTTTGTATGGAAGTGTATTCTGTGATTAGTAAATCCAGGTATTGGTGTGTTTCATAGTAAGCAGGCGCTGCTGTATAACTGTGTCGGCTGTGGTGCGTTTCATCTTCAGAGGATGGGGAAGAAGATGAGCCAAGGCAAACAGTAAGTATTTCTACCTCCATGATTGATCTGTTCACTTTTTTTCAGTGTTTCTGTACTGTCAGTATCATTGTGTTTTCAGTAAGTATATATTATAAATATACATGTAATATGTTTGTTACAGTATGAAGTATTCGGCAGCCACTGGACCACCTGTAGGGCCCAGCTGTGAACACTGTGGGCAGAGGCACCAGGTCTGAACTATCAATATCTCCTCTTATGTGTGTTACAAAAAATAAAATATCCCTTTGATGTGTAATTAGCTGGTACTGATATATCATGCATCCCTACTTGCTGTATATACCATGTCGGTTATCTGCAGATTTTTTAAAAATAAATCATTATCAGCTGATATTGGATATAAATCAGCCAATATTGGACATTTAATTGAGTGTTAGTCCTCTCATTTACATTGTTTTTACATTTTACATTTAATGTTTTTACAACAAGTCATTTAATAACACTGTTAAATGCATCTTTATAAAATCATAATTAACTCATATTCATTTCCGTTAATATTACTGTTTGGGGTTTGCAAACTCCAGTTTGGTAAATACTGCTTCAAGTTATAATACCTGTATTGTTATATTTAAAATGATCAATTTTAGTTTGAATGTTTCCTCTTTTATTTATTCAGACAAAATAGTATAGATTTTTGGTTTGATTCAGCCATTTATCGAACCATTCTTATCGTATTGACCAGAATTGTAATATCGTTGCATTACTGTATAAAAGCAACTGACATGCTTAAGTATGTTTCAACGATGAACATTTAGTTCCTCACCTTGTTTTGATTACTTTGTTCCTCTCTCTGTATTTGCAGTTGGGTGGTCCCATCTGGGCGGAGCCTATTCATGACATTGCATTTGTTCAAAAGGTTCTGAGTGCCGTTTCAGGGAACCCCACCCGCTTCAGAACGTCCAAGCGGATCGAGGGGGTGCTTAGCATGGTGACCGAGGTCAGTCGTTAATAAACTTCACAGTAAGAATCATCAGCATGATTGTGACATTTTAAATGTATCCAGGCAAATAAGTTTTGGTTTTCTGAATAGAGAATGAGTGCTAATAGATTGAGTTTTGTGTTTTAGGAGCTGCAGGATATTCCTCTGTATTATGTTGTGGATCATTTGAGCAGCACAGTTCACTGCAACACTCCGTCCATGCTGCAGTTCAGGTAAACTCAATATAGCATATTCAACCTGCGTTATGTACACTACTGTTGCAGAGATTAGAGTCAGTAAGAATTATTATTATTATTTTTAAATTAAAGTGTTAATTCAACCCCAAATGAAAATTCTGTCATTTACATTTTATGAGAGTCTTAAGACTCTCATTCATTTTTGGAATACAAAAAAAGAAGATTTTTAGAGAAAAGTATGGTTGAGCTTTCATGTTCGCTGATCAATGTTTATATGTGAATAAAGGCATCAATTAAATCTTTTCATTATATGAAGTGATTATATCTCTTCAGAATACCTGGGTTTTAAAGCGTCAAGGGTTTTGGGTCAATAGACTTTCAATGGAGGGTGTCCTCATTTTCTTTCTGTGGTGTAGGTCAGCTCTCTTGCATGCTGGGTACAGAGTGTCTCTCTCTCATGCCTGTAAAAATGCACTGAAGACCGATGCTTCTACTGAGGTGTTGTGGGATATCATTCGTTGCTGGGTAAGTGACCACCATACACTCTTAAAGGGGTGGTTGATTGCGATTTCACTTTTTAATGTTAGTTAGTGTGTAATGTTGCTGTTTGAGCATAAACAATATCTGCAAAGTTACGAAGCTGAAAGTTCCATGCAAATGGAGATATCGTCTTTTAAAATTATGGCAGTTTAATGCCTACAAAAACGGTTCGTAGGGACTACAATCAGCTACTTCCCAGGTTTGTGACGTCACAAACCCAGAAATTTACATAAACTCCACCCCCAGGAACATGTATCAAAGGGGGCGAGGCCATGCTGCGCTGCTTTAGAGAAGAGGAAGAGTTGTTACCATGCCCTATGGTATTAAAGCTGTATTAAAGCTTTAATCAGGATAAAACCGTATATAGACAACAAAAAACATACCATTAAGAGCCGTGCTTGCACGGGTTCTGCGCAGTCCTCTTCACTAATATTCTCTGAGTGTCAATCGGGCTCGAATTGATAAGCAATATAGACGACGCCATTGTTTACAATACAACTGGAGCACATGTGCTGATGTGAGGGGCGTGATGTTTTAGCGAATCACAACACACTGGGCCAGCTAACCAATCTGAGCCCATCATGTATTTCTGAGGGAGGGGCTTCATAAAAACAGGAAATCATCGGAGTGTTCAGAAGAGAAGGGAGAGTGCGGTGTAGAATAAAGGTAAATTATGTGGAAAAATAATGAGTTTTTTTTTTTTAACGACGCATTAACACATGTTAGATTGCACCCCATAAACACAACCAAGCCTAGAAAAAAAAAAACAGGCAACCACCCCTTTAAGAACCTCCCCAAAAGATCCTCATGATAACACCTTATTTTCTAATGTAGTTTCTGTTTGTGTATTCCTCAGGAAAAGTCCAACCCTGTGAAAAGAGAGCGGTTATCAGAAACCAGTCCTGCTCACCGCATTCTCTCCAAAGAGCCAACGTAATGATCAAACACCTTATATTTAATTCACCTGATGGCTTTTTGATATTAAAATCCCGGTCACACTTTATTTTAAGGTCCAATTCTTGCTATTAAAGGGAGAGTTCACACAAAAATGAAAATTCTGTCATTAATTACTCACCCTCATGTTGTTCCAAACCCGTAAGACAACTCTTCGGAACACAAATTAAGATATTTTTGATGGAATCAGAGAGCTCTCTGACCCTTCATAGACAGCAAGGATCCTTACACGATCAAGGTGTTTTCTACATTGTTGTGCTTTGATCTGAACGAAAACAAAATATCCATGTGATGCAGCTAACACAGAACAGCATACGTTGTTTAGAAAAAAAACAATGGATACACTCCAAAATGGTGCCAGGGTGATGTGGAGGAGACGAATTGTTGAATAAAGTCGTTTTTTTTTTTTGTTGTTTTTTTTTTGTTTTTTTGCACACAAAAAGTATTCTCGTAGCTTTGTAAAATTATGGTTGGACCCCTGATGTCACATGGATTATTTTACTGATGTCCTTGCTACGCTTCTGGACCTTGATTGTGTAAGGACACTTGCTCTCGGAATTCATCAAAAGTACCTTAATTTGTGTTCCGAAGATGAACGGAGGTCTTACGAGTTTGGAACGACATGAGGGTGAGTAATTAATGACAGAATTTTCATTTTTGGGTGAACTAACCCTTTAACAAACCATTAATTATGACTTTTGCCTCAATAAACTCCTAATTTGCTGCTTATTAATATTTAGTAAGGTAGTTAAGTTTAGGTATTAGGTAGGGTTAGGGATGTAGAATATGGGCATGCAGAAAAAGTGCTTTATAAGTACTAATAAACAGCCAATAATAAGCAACTAGTTAAAGGTGCATTAAGCGAATTTTGCCATTGACATTTGAAAGCACCAAAACAAACGCCCATACCATAACAGGACCTCGGCAGTGTTGCCAAGTCAGTGGTTTTCCCAGGGAATTGGGCTACTTTACCACTTTTGCCGCGGGTTGTTTTTCATGTCCACGGGTAGAAGCGACCCCAATAACATGATATTTATCCCCTGGAATGTGAATTTTACCAGGGGAACTCCACCCAGAAATGTATATTTTACCCCCCGAAATGCGATTTTTACCGGGGGACCCCTCTTGAAACGGAATTGGGCTAGTTTTGAGTAGCAATAGGGCGGGATTTGTTGTGAAAACCTGGCAACCCTGGACCTCGCTCCTATTTTGATATCTCCACCCCACACGTACATACACAACCCCGGCAACTACGATGATGGAATCTGCTATGCCTGCCGGCCGAGGATATGAAGTTGTGTGAAACAATGAAAAATTAACATTACTCACCTTTCAATAAGAAACAAAGCAACCTCGGCATCCGAGGCCTTCCCGCTCCTTGAGTTCTCTCCACCGCCGGAAACTGGCCCTCTACTGCTGATTGGCTGTTTTGGGACTCGGTTTTCAAATATAGCTTAGTGCACCTTTAATAGTGAGAATTGGTCCCTAGTGTTACCAAAATCCCTTTTGTTTATGTTGCTGTATCTTTTAGTTTAGTTTAATAAAAATACAACTTTATTATCATTAATCTTCATATTCTCTCATTTAGTCTTCAAGCCTGCTTTGAAATCAGAGAAGATGCAAACCCTCAATCACGAAAAAGGCACCTCACACGTTTCCAGGAGAACCCACAGGCCAACTGGGGACCCAAAGCACGTGCCAAAGCTGGGTGGGTCATACTGCTAATGTTTTTTTGTTAAATCATAAGCAAACTCTTTTAACCAGTCTTAAGTGTAAATCATCTTTTCTTGTATTTAGTGGAGGAATCTCTTCTGAGCTGGAGGACAAAAGAAAACTGTTTCAGGGTAAAAGAAAGAAACAAATCACAGACTCCTCTGAACTCAAAGGCTTCCCCTGTAAGAAGTTTCGAAAGGTACGTCCGCTTGACTACAATATATGTTGTGATTTCAGAATCATTTGAATACTGAGAAGTTGCCTTATTAGTTGTCGTTACCAAACTAGTCAGTATTTGAGAATTTAAATTTAGAAACGAGTAATTTCATTTTATTTTCCAAAGTACAAGAATTATCATCCAACTTTTATTCCAGTACATGTGATAAATGTTTAATGTATTAGATCAATTAATTAGGTTTAGTAGTCAGAAGTGCCCTTAATTGATAAATTATTCAAGCAATAATTCATACATATTAAATCACAGCAACTATTTTACATAAAGCTATTGTATTTTCTTTCTTTTCTAGGGAACATGTACATATGGGGATAAATGCTGTTATTCGCATGAACTCAAGCAAGAAACTAATGAGGAAAAGATGGACTAAGTGGTTTTCTCACTACTGAATAACGCATGTGTACAGATTCGCAACTAAAGTTTAAGTTAATTGGAGTTGTGCGATGCAAGTTTAATTTTTTCTGGCGATGCATTGGTGGGACATATTCTTTATTCATTTTATTTTATATTTTGAATGTTTTAGTTTTGCCTGGCAAATAAATACTAAGTGAATGGTTGTGTATTTCTATTCAGCATGAGCAGGACACATCATGTATCATTTAAAAACAATTTCTTTTCTGGTCATTAAATTTATTCCACAGTTCTTAAATTCTTTAAAAAAAAATGTCATTTTCATATGAAAGGCACAAATTATTGCACAAATGAATATTAGAAAAAAAATACAAGATGCCCATTTGGCCAGCAGATAACCAAAACAGAACTTGTGAGATTAATGCAGAAGAAATAAAGATTAAACTAAATCATATACATCTTTATGAACATATGGCACAGCGAAGTGTGAAGAATATCCATACTCAATTTTACAAAATTAAAAAAAAAAAAACTAGAAACAGTTCTAATTGGACAATGCACCATAGTTCAGCTCTTTATGAATCAGTGCCTGGTTTGAATACTGCAATGCTACACTCTGATTGGCTCGTACAGTGATCTGTAGGTTGTCGGTTCTACAGCTGTCGTACCCGCAACAAGAAGGTGCGGATCTCCATTGGGTTTAATGTGACTTCCCATGGTGAGGGATCTTTGAGTGGAAGGGGCTTTGATGCCTTCGCTGAAAGACAAACACATCAAGCACTTAATTTCTGGAAGCTAATTTGTACAAAAGTTAGAGAAATGAAAAATTGTTACCTGTGTTCCACTGCAGGCGGTTCATGTCCTCTTTCCACTGATTTGCCCCTAGACTCATCTCAGACGCTTCAAGCACCTCCAGAGTAGAAAACAGCTTCTGCACACACATAAAGATAAAGTTTATCAATATGAAAATGATTCATTATTACTTTTTATGTACAATAAGCAATAAGGCACTCAAGATTGAG
Organism: Tor tambroides; assembly: GCA_021397915.2. Classification (NCBI taxonomy): domain Eukaryota; kingdom Metazoa; phylum Chordata; class Actinopteri; order Cypriniformes; family Cyprinidae; genus Tor; species Tor tambroides. The sequence goes on from JAFVLL020043151.1 coordinate 70,899, forward strand.
CTGACTACATTCACAATAGGTGTTGCACTGCTTCATACATTTTTATTAAAATGATTAATTATAATCATGCCAAATCCTATCTCCTTTGGACCCCAAAGAGATTCCTGAGCTACGGCTATTTTTTTAATGGATGCTCTGTTGGGTGCCTGTTTATAAATAACCAGAAATTCTTAATCATGAAAATCATGTTAGCTAATGACTTACATTTCATTGCAGAAGCTAAAATCTTTCAGTTACACTTTGTTTTCAGTTAGCAAGTTAACAGATTAGCCAACTAGCTTAGCACACTGCTGAATGCATAAGAAAGATCTTTTAAAACAACTTATCAGGATTCATCATACTTAAGGAGAATTGTCTTGAATGTTTGTTCTGAGAATTTAGTCCCTGTGAAACACAATCAGTGTTTGACTGCAGCAGGATTTACTTATTGTGTAAGTAGGAATGAAAATGTGCATGTTACTTGTAAGCTGACTGTAACAGGCTGCGAGTGTGTTTTGCTCTCTTTGGCCTGGTACTGATGTTCCAGTCTAATCAGAACCGAGTCTTTATCCCACTGAGACAGTGTCAACAGGTGAACAGCAGGGGGCAGAGCAGCCTGAAGCCCACAGAACTATGGGAAGGAGGGAATGATCAGTCACTTATTCAGTCATCTACTAAGAGTTTAAGCTAATAATGAGGAACCTATTCAGTTCATCCATTCACTGATCCTCTACAAACCTCCAGTTTTGTATTGGTGGGAGGTGTGCCGTCCTGGAAGGAGAGCAGGGGTTGGAGCACCATACCCTGTGCAAGGGGTCTGTGGACATCTGCAGCCATATTTGGTGGAGTGAGAGTCAGCAGCAGGCGTCCTCGGGCAACTAAACCATCAAAAAACTCTCCCGGCTCAGAGAGAGGCTCTCCCACTCCTCTAAAATCATCATACAGCAGTCTCCTGTGCAGCTAAGAGAGAGTTTGCTATTAGCTGTTAGCATATAGAGACCATGCCTCTGGACGCCCAAATCCACTACAATTTTATAAATAATACTGTTTTCTGTCAGAATATAGTTTGTAGAGTTTTTTTTAGACAGGAACATTCTTGTTTAGACTTCAAATATGCAGTCTGTTAATAAAGAAAACGTCTATTTGAAAATTTGCTTCAGCATTTTCGAAGATGTGAGCTCCGGGGCATCAGTGGCCATTCAGCGCTCATGAACTCGCCGAGAGCAGCTTTACCTCGGCCAGATCTTCTTGAATGCTTGTAGCCGCGTGATATGGCTGTGCAACGGCACGCTGTGATTAGCTACGGCACTCACATTCACAGTCACACTCACACACTACCTTCTGTTATGCCAATAAAGAACTTTTAAACTGAACTGAGGGAGAGATTGACAGAGAGACGAAAATGTAATTTTATTTTACCATGATTTCCAGCGAGCCGTTATAGATGCTGCTGGCCCCTTGAGAGCGATCGGTCACTACTGTCAGCTGATGCTTGTCATCCTAAATGCACACACACACATATTAGATTCCCTGACAGGTTAGGCCCAAGGCTGTTTATGAAAATCTGAGTGACAACAGAAAACAAGGATGAAGACAGACAATATAAAAAGACAAAAAAATTTAATATGGCAATGTAAATAAAATAAATGGAGTCTAAAATATACAAACAAAATAATAAAAACAGACCCAGGATCCAAAAAAAGACAAGAAAGCTGACGTAACTGGCTGAACGTCACTTGCCTTGATGTAAGCGCGAGAATTGATGGGATAGTAGTTTCCGGCGATTGGCTCTGTCTGCTTCAAATCCCAAGTGGGCCGATAATCTTTCCTACAATAACACTGCTCCTTAGATTACTTTTCCAACAGCTGAGATACATAACTATTTAAAACCTTGGGATCAGTAAGGTTTTTTAATGTTTTTGAAAGAAGTCTCTTACAGTATGCATTTACAGTATTTGCTCAAAATATAGTAAAAACAGTAAAAAAAAATATTACAATAAAAAAAATGTGTGTATATATATATATATATATATATATATATATATATATATAAAATGTACATTAAAATGTAAAATTTCTGTAACCAATCCTATTTATTTTAATCTCCTCACCGTCGTTCTAGAACCTCTCTCCCATTGGAATCAGTATAGAAATAGTCCGAGGACTCAATGTCTGTGTCCAAACGAGTGATCACTTCTTTCCCTAAACCATCTCTGTAAAGAGAAAGAGAACAGATAGTCAGAGAGGAAGAGTTATTGAGCCTTACTACTTTCATTTTCGCAACAAATCTATAATCCAGTGAAATCTGTTTATGTGTGTGTTGACTCACGCAATAGGCACAGGTCCCACAGTCCACTCCAGCTCCAGTTCCCTATGGCCTTCATACAAACGGACAACCTGTGACACCCAGGGGCTGAACCACTGCGTCACCTCTTGAACTGTGCTGGACACGGTAACTATCTGTATTTCAGCAGTTTTGTTAATGACGAAGGGGTCTGAAGAATTTGGTCTGAAAATGTAAGCCCCCGACGGCTGCGGGCTCTCGTTATTCCCAGCACTTGCATTATACCTTTAATTGTCAAAAAGCACATAAGAAGCACACAACACTTTATTTTTTTGTTATGATTCACTTTTTTGATACCATCAAACATGACAAATAAATACTGCATATCATTGTATTTACTGGCACTCCAAGGCAATTCAAGAAATAATATAGTATACCATATCTAATCACATCAAAAAACCCAAAGATAATACTACTGTATATAGAAAGTCACAGACTGATTCTGAATCAGCCTAAACTAACCAGTAGAAGTTCTGAGTGAGTCGAATGGTTTGATTCGTTTCCAGGTTTGTCAGGCTGCTCAACAGACCTGTGGTGTCGTCGAAGGTCACCTTCAAGAACTAAAATGCATACATAAGAACAAATTTACTATTTATGCTAACTGAAACATGAAATAATTGCAAAACGTCCAGTGCTACTTAAAGTTATTGACACATTTGTGTGAATAAGGAAAATCATGCGCAGATCGTGTTTTGATATTAAAAAGAGTTATTAAGCACAATGCGCTGTCTTATTCTTCTAATGTTATTATTTTTAATTCCAAAAATAAAAACTACTTGTTTAAAAGTGTCTGAATTTAGTAAGACAATTTTTTTCAGTGCATTTCATGCATGACTATTGTACATTTAGTGTCATACATGATATCATAAATGTGGTAACCTCCTTATGAAATCCTGGTGGGACTGACTAGTAGATTTTGAGTTGTCTGTTGAGCTGGTTTCTTGCATCAAAAAATAGCCATGACCATTTCCATTCTCTCTTTCACCCTAAACATTAAATAGATTTCTCTACTGTCATATAAGAACCATGTACTGTACCTTTAATTTCTGTGAAACTTGTAAATGCCATCTGTTTTCATTTAGCTAACCATTTTGCATATGAAAACCACCAGCCAAGTTCACACGAGGTCATTCAGGCGTACAAAGTTGCTAAATACAGAACTGGGTGGGGTCAATATACTACCATTCAAAAGTTTGGGGTCAGTAAGATTTTTTTTTTTTTAATTAAAACTTTTACTAAGGAAGGATGCAATAAATTAATCAAAAGTGACAGCAAAGACTTTTAGAGTTTCCACTTGTGCTGCTGCATGTACCTTGTTCTGAATGGAGCGTGTGGCTATGGGTTTGGCGCTGGATGCTGGAGGCTCATCCTTAAGCATGGAGATGATGTACGTAGTGTAGCCAAGAGGAGGAGCTTCAACCTGGAAAACCAGCTCACCTTTAGCATAACCCCTGCTCCGCCTCACTTGCTGTGTGGACTTAGACAGTGGAACCACCTGACAGACAGCAGGGGAAGTAGAGATGATGATTTCATATCATTAATGTTACAAATACGCTTAAATGACATAAACACACAAGTTTCCAACCTGACTGTCCACTGTTTTCCCGTTTGTATCAGTAACACTGTACAATGAACCATTGACGGGCAAACGAACAGGCCAGCTTACAGTCCTGCCCAGAGGATTGTACACATTCATAGAGAACTGAGAGAGAATTAAAAAAAAAAGAGAAAGATCATAATTCAATAGTGAATGTGCTTTTTATTGTATGAATGTATTTACTGAAATCTGTGTATAGTACCTTTTGGCTGCTTTCTGTGAGGGGACACACACTGATGTTGAGATTCTCACAGAACACACGTGGAGATTCAGAACCACTGAGAACAGCCAGAGAATTACGAACCAGCACCTAGAGCAAGAAAGGGACAGTGGCAAAAACAATGCCTTTTTTAATTAATTTATGAATGTTTTTGATAGCCATGCCAATAAAGCACATTCAAATGAAAATTTAATAACAACTAAAGCAAAGTTTACCCTGAAAAAAAAAAATTACAGTTTATGTTATTGTACCTCACAATGTGCCCAGCCTGTAGCCAGTCTCCTGGCATAGTCATATGCCACATGCTGTTTTTCTGTCCCAGACACAGCATCGTGATGTTGGGCTACACCCATCGCCCTCTCTGAGCGACAAGAAAAGATGTCAAACAGACCAACTGATTAAAGCCAACAGAAGTAATACATTTACAACAGACGTAGACTTACTCATAGTATCACTGTCCCCTTCACCAAAGGGTCCAGATGTAGACTTAGGCCCACCAAGCACCTCCAACTGGTTGCATGTCTAGAAGATCAAAACCAGACAATACAGATTACCCCCCAAAAATAAATAAATAAACACTGTAGATGTGATTTTTTGTGTGTGTGCATTACCTGTAGTCGGCTGTTGCTCAGTCTCTCGTATAACTTCAATGCTGGTCGGCTGGTAAAATAACCCGTCCAGAAATCATGAGCATCATCAGCATAGGGGAAAAAATCATCTGTCTTCAGAGGCCTAAAATGGATGTCCAGGCCAGGAAAAAAAGAAAAAAAAAAGAAAGAAAATCACAATCATCAAATACTTGAGAGAGATCCCTTTTATGCAGGTATCAAAGGATTGCTTATTTAAATGTATTATATATGTATGCACACAAACCAGGTGAGGTTGGCTAGGTTGAGTTCCTGTAGGTAGCAGGACGGTGTCGAGTAAAGCACATTCACCTTGCTTCCTTTAGTTTGCAGGGCATTTACATACTTGATCAGCTTATCCAGGTTCTTGTACCAGAGATTGGCATTCTCATACTGGAAGTCTGAACCCATGGTCATAATGATGTGGTTTGTCTTATAAAAGGCAGCCTGGGAACAGAAATCTCACATGAGCTTTATATATGATTGACTGAACCCAGTACTGCTGAAATGCTGTTGAAATACCTGGTCATAGGAAACATTCAAAAACCTCTGTACTATCTCATCCACATTGTAGTCCTCAAGGTCTGGGTCGTCTCTTATGGGAGCATCATTACATAACTGGTCCCAGCAGAAGCCCTCAGGTGGGTCATAGCCATTCGGAAGAACACCTTTAGAGATGAAAGGTATAAGGATATGGAGGTCTGTAAGATCAGTTTAATCTTACTGACTGACTTTGAATGGTTTTTAAATATAATATATACAACAGGAGAGTATCTACAACTAATCAAAAAACAGAAAGTGTTGATTCTGCACTATTTGAAAAACTGAATTTGAATAATCAGACAACAAAAAGCAGCACGTTTACAGATTAGTACCCGTGAAGAGATCAGCAAGAGGCGGCGTCAGGCTTTCACTGGCCCTCCAGAGCATTTCCATCTCTTTGGTCTTCATCCTGCGAGCTTTGTCCTGATAGTCCAAACGGCCAAAGAAGAAACCGTCATAGCCCATCTGTAAACAAATCAAGAGTCATCAGCATCACTATGCCACACCATTCACACCAATCACAAATAATGTGCCATGGTCACCTGAGCAAAGATGGAGGCGTGTTCTCGGGCGTGTCCAAAAGGGTCGATGTGCCAGGCCACCCGGGGACGGCCGCATTCACCGAAGGTGTCATTCAGGAATCGCAGGCCCAGAGTCATCTGATCTATGACTGCGCTGTAGTGCGTGGTGGCCTCGTCACTCATGCACCAGCCACCATTTATAAACTCAAGACGACCTATGAGAAAAGATAGAAATTTATCAAATTCATATTTGGAAAAAAATCTTTTCTATTTTGATTAAAAATACTATGGGGGAAAATAATTATAGAGTTTCAGAGTGTAAGCAAAGTATTTTAGAACTTCTTACGTCTCCACATTTTTAGCGCAATTAAATTTAGCATTAATTTTAGCATCATTTTTGTAAAAATGTATTCAAATCATTTTTTTATATATTTATTAATTTTGTATTCTTTATTGTCTCAGCTTTAAATGGGGAAAATAATGGTAAATAATTATACAGATTCAGGGTGTAAGATAAGAATTTTAACATTTATTACGTTTTATGTCACTTCACATTTTAGTATCATTACATTTTGTGTGTGTTTTACAAATCTTTTTTATTGTTATACTTTATTTCATCTCAGACTTAAAAACAAATACCCTCCTCACCCTCATTGACCAGCTGTGTTACAATTCGCCGTGTGTTCTGGCTCTGTTGCCTCCACCAGCGGTAAAAGAAGGCCGTCTCTACGTAGATGAACCGTCGGGCTGGATCCTTCTGTAGCTGGTCTATTACCGAGTCCAAAATATACTGAACTCCTGCATGCTGGATGTTGTTTCGGTCTGAAAAACACAATGACTGGAATAAAAAAAATGAGCTTTGTGTTTTATTTACATGCCTGAACCAGCCTGACACCAACGAAATGTTGTGTGTATTACGTTGTGAGGTTAAACATTAAGCTTTAACACTCCAATGCATTGCCACTAGGTGTGTAACGATTCACTCGTTTTCTCGATGCATCGATTACAAACCCTGACGATGCATATGCATCGATTTGAAACATGGATTTTTGAATCGTGAATCGCCGATTTCGGACAGTAATCGATTTAAAACGCTAAGAATCGAATGAATCGCGATTTCTATAGCGATTCAATGCTTTCAAAATATATACACATTAAATTACTACAAGCACGAATTAATGGAGACCTTGAACAGTGTTCGTGCCTCGCATCTCTCCTTCACGCGCTCCACTATTAACCGCCTGTCACAGGATTGAGCTCGCGCTCCGTTCGTCTCACGGACACATTTTTGAGCCGCTGATGTGTGATCTCTCCTTAGTACTCGTGGCCAGTAATGCTAAAGTGAAGTAGTTTTAGTTTTCTGTAGTTTTTCAATGGCTCTCGGTCATATCGACATTACCAGTCGAAGGCTGCGCATTTATTGGACGGAGCAAAAATGTAAGTGTCTATACGCACAGTTCCACTGAATGATAAATGACTTTTAACAATGTCATTGAACCGAATGTACGAAGGAAACTGTTAAAATAACCACAGCATTAACACCAACCTTGAAATAAGAGCGCAAGGTTTATCTGTTAATCAGATGCATGAAAGTATCCTTCGTTGCTATAGGAAACAGACATCGGGCGCGTTTTCCTTCAGAATCATCATTCGTCGATGGAGAAGCAAAGTTAAATACTATGCGATTTTATTTTATGAAAATGAGATAAAGAAGTTTTCGCACTGAAAGAGAAGTGATCTCGCGCTCATAGATGTGCCAGGCTATATCTGCAGCTACAGTAAACTGAATAAAAAGCAGAATGAATAACAATAAATAAATAAAATTTCTGAATGAGGCAGTGCTAATTTGTAGTATATAAAACAATCATAAAATTGCCATTAGGAAAAAAATGATAGATTACAAATGATTGATTATTGTCCAGCAGTGTATTTGATTTCTTATAGCAAATAAAGTAATAGATAAGAAAATAATTCCTTGTTAAAAAAAAATAATAATAATAAATACATACATACATACATACATACATAAAATTACTGTATTTGACATTTCTGTTATTTCTGAAATTATGGCTACGGCCTGTGTGACAAAATGTTAGCCTATACATAATACTTTTAAAGCTCTTTTTTTTTTAAATATTGGCTTACATAAATTTCTACATATGCCATTGCCATGTCATGCCATAGCATCATTAAACTAGCATCTAACAATGGACAAAAATGTTTTTTTTTTCTTTCTCTAACCTATGGTTAGTTCCTCTAACCATAAAGGCTGCTGTGTAATTTGCCCCCTGACTAAGCATTTAAAGAATTTAGGGGAAGCATTTAAATAATCCTGTGAATGCACTTAAAGAATGCAGAATCGAATCGTTAATCGAATCGAATTTAATTGTGAATCGAATCGAATTGAATCATTCTGAATTTGCAAAAATCGTTCTTGAATCGAATCGAAAACCTATGAATCGTGAATCGAATCGATTCGCTGTCTACCCAAAGATTCACAGCCCTAATTGCCACTATCATATGACAAGCAACACATAAATCATACGACAGTCACATGAAGAATGTGATCTACTACATACCAATGAAAGTTACAAACAAGCACTTTCAAGTGAGACATGAACAAAGCTTCACCTCCATAGTAGTATTGATCCACAGTCTTGAGCCAGCCAACATCATCATGTGTGTGAGGAACCAGATGGACATTCAGCAGGGAAGGATTTGTGGCTGGACATGACTGCAGAGATCCATTGTCCGTTATTAGTGGAGAGACACAACAATAATGAGTTTTACTTCCTCAGTCTACAATCATTTCCTTTTTACTTAATTTTAACATCCACTTAGGTACATGTACAAAAACATGCTATAGCCAAGGTACATGCCCAAAACACTATGGTAATGTAGTGACATAAAGTGCAAAAATGATTAACACCAAGGTACTTTTTTGCTAAGTTTTTGTTATTGTATATTATTTCCCTCAGTGTTAATTTTTTACATTTAGTCTAACCTTTCTCAAAGGTCCTACAACGAAGAACTTAAAAATATTCACACATTAAAACAAAACTCACCTTATAACCGCATATGGAGTTTCGTCCCGTGGGTAAAGAAAACACAAGACAGAAGAGCAGCTGGAACAGAAAACTGATGTAGAGCGCAGTCATGGTAAAAATGAAACTACAATCATATGACAGCCGAATTTGTGTTATGTCACGTGACTTCTCCTTCCGTAGCTTACGAATTAACAAAATAAAAGTCTTCAAATAGCTATAAAGTCCTTAAATATCTACAAAATAAACGTCCTTAAATGAAAGGTAAGAATAAAACATCGATAAAAATAAAAGACAATATATTATATTATATTATATTACATTATATTTATTATATTATTTTATATATATTATATTATATTATATTATATTATATTATATTATTGCTTCAGTAACAACAAGCATTTCTACCCCTAGTAAAGTTTAAGGTGTACCTGTTTAAGGAGACAACAGTGTCTTATGACAACAATGTCCTCAGTTATTGTAACTATGACTTTAATTTCTACCTGTAAACTGTTAGTGTCTAAAGGATAATAAACATTTTTGATAAACTTTTTCTTTTTTCCCCCCACATTGCTTCAGTCAGTATCCTGCTCACAAAGACACAATGTTAAGTATTCTTATTAAGGGAGGAAGCTGTGGTTTACCGCCTCATCTGTCTGCGGCTGGGATCATGATGACCTCACCGTTTATCTACTTCATTCTCAAACACTCCTTTTTCCTTCCCCCTCCTTTTCATGGGTTTGCAAGAGTCACATACCCCCTATCTATCTCCTGCTTGACTCCCATAACAGATAGCTAACATTCCTCAGATCTGGAAGAATCTTCAAAAACTCTTCAAAATCATTTAACAGTGGACAAAAAGGTTTTTAAAAACATAACGTGTGCCAGGGTGTATTTTTATTGTACTTTATTAGTACTTCATGTTAAACACAGATTTTTTTCTTTTTCTTTTTAAAATCCACATGAGAAGCTATACATCTTATTAAAGGGCTTATCATGATAGAAGTTGAAGAACTGACTCTGATCTCGGACATTTTCTTGAAAAGACGTTTAAAGCATTACATCATAAGTGCCTCTAGTTAGACCATTAGTAGTCATTCATCATCATCTCAAATGTCAGACTATTGCACAATCAAAAGATTTACCAATCAAAATATTCAATTTCATATTCCCTATAGAATATCCCTCCATAATTAATCATGCAACTTTGACTTTATATTGTAAGAAGAAAACCCAAGAGCAGCCTAAAAGGCAGTCCAGCATGAACCCAAAGAAAAAAGATTTGCAGGGAGCCCGTGTGACTAAAGTCTTTGTTCACACTTTAGTCTCTTCATGAAAAGACAAGCTAAAGGATGAGCCACATCGAAAGGAATCCAAGATCATGTTGCTGCATAGATTTTCACTCAAAGGCTCTGAGAGGAATCTCTGTTCTCTGTACAACAATGTAGAATTAGTGCAATTAATTTTAGGTCTAGACAAGCAGTAACATTAGCCCTATTATCCTGTCTTGTATAGTGTTGGTTTCTAGTATGTCATTATGTGTTTGTTTGTTTTTTGCCATTTTTTGTTGCTGTTGATTTCCCCTTTTTATTTATTTTTTATTAATTGATTAATTAATTTATTTTCTTTGCATGATAGACTTACACTAAAACTTGAAAAAAATAATACATTACGAAACAACACCTTTAAGTTGCTACATTGCTTGGCAATCATAAACATATTTTATATTATATCATTGTAGCTTATATATTGGTCTCTTGTGACTTCCTGCCACAATAACATTTTCTGAACGTTTTATGCACGTATTAGGAACGTTTAGGTCTGTAAACTGTAAAAGAAATACTTTAAGTGTCAGGATTTTGAGATAAAACCGATACTTCGAGACAAGTGCTATACAGTAGCTTATTCCAACACACTGCACCAAACACCTGGTTTAAATCAGAGGAGGACCACAGCCAGAATGTGCAATGTTTTCCCCTGTTTCTGCTCTGTAAACATTTAGATAATAGTATGAAGCTACCACCGTCTAAACCACTTACAGCCTCCTGCATCTGCTCACCTAGTATTTATCTGTTTATTTTGTTGCAGGAAGCATCCGAGCGCATGTATCTTTAGATGAGCCAAATATTCTGTAACATAAATGGATCTGTGAATTGTATGCATGCTGCATGAAATCTGACAAAAACACTGCACGAGAAGGGAACAGCTGAGGAAAAATATATGACATCATTGTCGAGAAGCAAGGCCTCAGAGAGGGCTCGACTTTGTGTTTCTGATTCTTATCTGCCCACAACTTCTTATTTTGGGAGGAAGCTTTTACAGCTTGGGTTTACAGCCCTCTCTCCCTCCAAATGGGGCCGTGACTGAGTGTGATGACCTCACCCTGTTTCTACTAAACTCTCTCTTACTCCTCTCCTCCCTCACCCCCTCTCGCTTTCTCATAGTCTGTGCGGGAGTGAGGCTGGAGTCACGTTCTCCACAGTTCCTGCAGTCTGCATCTCAAAAGTCTCTCTGCAGTTGACTTCAGACTTGTAATTTGATTGGATTTACCAGAAGAAGGCTTCTTTTAAACAATGAGAATGGTGTTTGATTGTTTTATGGTTATTTGTTCCTCAATCCGATGATTAAAGCAAGAACAGCAATGAAGAGGATCCAACCTTTTACTATTGGGACCAAGTTATCTGTCCCCTCCGAAAACAAATGTCTGGATTATGTGGGCAACATCCTTTCTGTACCGGTTCTGGACTGCTGTGAACTAAGAAACAACTCTAACAATGACAATTCTCCTTTCCATGAGGAGAGATTGTCCACATCTACACCTGTGGAAGGACTTTCAGATGATATTAAAGAGGAAGATGACGGGGACTGTGTTTCCCCATCAGCTTCTTCCAGATCCATCAGGAAGATTGCTATGTGTGCAAATGTTGAAAGCCAGACTGTCAGTGACTTTAATGTGACAAACCATGAGACAAACAAGACAAGTACTTCTACTGAAAAGCTGTTTCTTGTTGAGGAAAGATTGAGTGACAAGTCCGGTGCACAGCTGGAGGTGAGCAAGACTGCATTGCTTTCATGTGTTGGACATTATGTTCCTTAGCTGGAAAATATTTGCACATAGAGACATACAGTACAATTCCTTTGTGATATTATTTAATTATATATTATATAAATCTATTATAATTATAGATTATATAAAAAAAACTTTACAATTAATATTTAGAATTTTATTCAAATGTTTGAGGAAGATATATGATTGAATTAGATAAAGTATCAAACCAAGTGGCATTTAATTTTTAAGAAATATTATTGCCAAAAGGTTTATTGGGTTATAAGTAATATATATGAAATTAATTGTATTCATTTTTAATTAATTTAAATTTTTGGTATTTTTTAATGATATATTAAATTAGTGTTAAATTATAATAATATTCAATTTAAATGATAACGTGTGTTTGTGTGTACTGTATATATAGGCTATATACATTATAATGAATTACAAATATACTTAATTATATATAGTACTATTGATTAAGTATTCATTTTTATAATTTTTTATATAATATTTTAAATTATTCTCAATGAATGCAATTTTAGACGCAACAAAAATAAAAAAACAAACAGACAAAAAGAAACCAAACTCCACATCTGGGATTGTAAAATTATTGGGATTGATTATAAAAATATTGTATCATAAAAAAACAAAACAGCTTTTCCACACTTCAAATGTAATCATTTTTAGTTAGCTGGCATCACAATTTTTTTTTTCTTTCACAGGCATCACAAACCAACAACACACACACCAGCTCCATATTTGTTATTCTCTCAGTCTCTCGCTGTTTTTTTTATGAGCTGTTTGTTAAATTGTTACAGTTATTGCCTGCCCATGCACACTCTCCACAAATGTCTGCAAAGAGTTTCCCACTGCAAAACTAGAAATGCAGCTTCTCATTGCACAAATGAGCACAACAAGAACACATTGTCTTATTGTGAGAGGAAGAAAAAAGAAGAAAAAACTGCGTGGATTATTACAGTTTTGCACACTGTGCTTATTGAGATGAGGTCATAGCCAGGCCCCTCATTACACAAGCCCACATCCGAGATGAACTGGTAATTTCCACAAAAAAATGGGAGGTAGTTCCAAACTGGAACACACAGGGAAGGATCTAAATCTAAACTGATGATCAGACACAAATAATGTTGTGATGCACTTTGTGGCTAAAGAAGTACCAAATTATGTTACAGTATTCCACAACTTGTTCCGTTTTTTGTGTAGGTGGTAAAACGACACTATAAATGTAAAAGGGCAGAAGGTGTGGTTTGTGCACTCTCAAAGAGTTTTAACACCATGTGCCAAGGATGCAGTCATCACAGTGGTGCAGAAGACAAGTTAAGCAATGCAAGATCTGCAACATAAAACACCACTGCTAGATGAGATCATTATTTGGAATTACCACACCTTGCTGCAGGCTCATGTATTGTTGGTGGGCCAACAGACTCAGATCCTGCTATTATTGCATTTTACGCTATAAAATACATCATAAAAATCCCCCGGGTGTCCCAAACACAGGTGCATAATCATGAGGTGTTCGCTGTGGAGATATCTGATACTTCTGAAGAGAATGTTTTGGCATATCATCTTGAAAGCAATCTTCCTGAATTAATTCGGTACTTAATCTGTACTTCATGTACCCAAACAAACAACATGATTTTATTGCCTAACAGCTGAGAAACTGCAAAAGAACCAGACCTTGGCGCACAAATCGAATTACTTGCAGCAACATAGAATGATGTAAGACATTTTGGGAGATTTACAAAATGAGAAATAGTCTGTCCGTCAAGAGTCTGTGAGGTCATTGGCCAAGAGCGCAGATGAAAACCATAACTGGTAGAACATTATTGCTACAAAAAAGACTCAATAAAATATTTTTAAATGAGAAATAAATAAATAGAAACACTTAAAATTAGGAAACCAAAAAAAGTTCAGAAAACACTGAATCCACATATACTGGGAATAAAAAAATAGGTGTAGAATCTGCATTTTCAATCAAATTGCAAGCAACACATTGAATTAAATGTAAAATTTCAATTGAAATTTAAATGTACAAACTAAATACGTTAATACTTCAACTAAAAACTGAAATAGTACTTTTTGTCATTCGTACTCTAACAATCTTTGGCACAAACTTTGGCACAAAAAACAGCTCATATATATTTTTCCAGACTGATCCATGGACTAAAGGAAGGAAGATAAGGAACCTTCATTACGATTACAGCATGCCAACTTTCCCACATGAACAACCAGAGGACGCGTCTCAGAGCCAAAGGAGAGACCTCAAAGACTTTGAGAACTCTCTCATCCAACTGACGACAAGTCTGGACTTGATGCAGGTTAAATGCATCATAAAGATGTTTCTGTTTTGTTTATTAATGTGTCTTCTTGTACCATTAGCTCATGTACTCTTAATTCATCTCCTATGCCAGGAGGAACCAGAAAGACCTCTTCAGAAGAAGACAGATGCTGTAGATTTAGGATTGGAAATGTTTAGAAGAAGACAAAGCCCGGGGGACCACGTCGACAAATCGTAAGATTTCCTGGCACAAGGATTATTACACTTTTGTTAGTAATATAAACTGTTCGGTTTCTCTGCAGGTGGCTAAAGTTGAGGTCACTCCTGAGGGACTATCATCAGGATCTCATGTTGGCTCTAGACGTCTCATCATTTTACCAACAAGCCGACAGCATCATTGGCGCCATCAACAGCAAGGTTGAGAAAACAAGGGTTGATTAGTTTTGGCATTTAGAGAAGACCTCAAACAGTCTTTATAAATTATGAATGCAATACAAGTCCTGATTCAGGATGAATTTCGTTGCAGAGGAACCATGTACTGGCGGGCGACATCCCAAAAAGTGACAAAGAGACCAGAGAAATTGCCTGTCAGATCAACGTAAGTCAATCCATGATCTCATTAGAGGAAAATACGGTCTCCTGAATTTGAGAACATGAAAACAGTGTCACAGTCACTTTGTTTTTTTATGTATGATTTCTCACTCGACCAAATAGTAGCCTATTGCATTGGTCTCACACACAAGTTTTTTTTTATTCCGGACTATAGCAAATGAACTCCAAATGAATGATGTCATTTCCTTCCATGACCCCACCCCTCCCTGGACAACTCTCTTTCCAGATGCTGAATGAGTCTGCGTCTCGGCTGTCAACTCTCCACCCAACCCTGGCCAGAAGAGTTATATGCAAACAGGCCGAGGTGAAGGAGAACTGGGCACTTCTCCAGGAGTTACTCTGGTAAACGAAAGTCCACTTACTCCCATTGTCCTCCTGTGAACAAAAAACAATAGTAAACAAAGTATTGGAGAGCAGTGATGTCATATTTAAAGCTTGGAATAGTACATGACATCATGCTAAAATTGAATCCATAATCGTCAACATGCAGGACTGGAGCTGACATGTGGTTTAGTGATGTAATGTTATGGTCTTTTATTTTGATATTGACCTATTGCAGAGTCTTAGATCATACATGGTAGATGTTGTTTTGAGGCAATTGCTACATATTTAGTTTCACGCATTGATTCCGAGTTTAAGCATTTGCCAGTTTATGTAATGTTTTGTGCCCTTTTGAAGTATGTTTCCGTATCCAGGAAGATAAATATCCCTTAGAGCTTAGAACTTAGAAAAATATTATTTTGAATTCTAGATCATTTTTCTATTAAACCATGCACATCTGGTTTATACCATTGCCACTACAGAAAGCTGTAATTAGTGGCTTAGCTAACGTCACACTTTTAAGTTACAAAATATCACACTGATTGTATCATAGCTCTTATCACAGAACCGTCAACAGCTTTAGACACAGAATTCCACAGATACACCATTATGGAAACTCGGATTTGGAACATGACCTCTGCTAAATAGTATGACTTCTGAAAGTGTCAGAGAATGAATGACAGACAGGGAAAGAAATAGAGAAAGGGTGGTTATCGATGAACGAGGGCTGTTTCGCCTCAGCTCTGGTGCAGATGTGAGGAATAGCTCATATGTATGGTATGAAGATATGGTGATGGGAGACAGGTACTCTGTGAAAATGGATAGAGGAATGTGCCCATGCAGTGGGGAAGGAACTGATAAAAAATAACTGTCTAAATGAAGCAACTACTTCAGACTAATAGAAAATGATTGAACAAAAATACAGAGTAAAATAAGCCCCACTTATAACCTACTTAGACCTAACATATTTTGAAATCAATTAGAGTTTTGTGTAAGAGTTTAATCCGTGTCTATTAGGTCTGAGGCTATTGAAAATTCACTTTTAGTAGGTATACACATTCATAAATTTTTTAAAAAAGTTTTTAAAACAGTTTTAATAAATGTTATATTTTTTTTCTGGGAAATCAGAACAAAAATATTGATTACTCTTGTGGTGATGGCTTGCACTACACAGATTTTTGTCCATCTGATATTCAATTTAATACCACATATCACATACTTATGTGTAAAATCTTCATAGAAGGTTTTCACAGAGAAATCATGATTCAAGTTTTTTTTCAAGCACTTATTTATTTAGTTATTTATTTGTTTTTTAAATTTAGAACTAACTAAAACTACACACAAAAAGTATTACTAGAAACTGATATATACTGTATATATATTATATTATATTATATTATAGATAGATAGATAGATAGATGGCCATCTTGATTGCACTGTATAAACCAATTGTTATTTGCTAACAAAAACATATTTATCAAGAAATTTTCATGAGTTTTTAAAAATGTCTATAGCAAAATTATCACAATATACACATTCTTTTATATCTGTCTTTGTAAAAAAGAAGCTGTTGCAGACATTACCCAATTTTTTGAAGTAAAGCCAACAAGCAATGGTTAGATTCCTTTTTGGCTCTCTCAGCGAATCCTCTATCACTAGCTCTGCGAACACACCTTTCCTGAATCTATGAGCTAACCAGACAAAAGCCTGCCAAAAATAATATCTTCCCAACGCCAAAACAATTGCTGCAAAACTTTGTCCAGGATTACATAACCTGCAGAGATATGATGCAAGTGTTCTGTGGATATTTTTACTTGTTCAATCTGCAAGTTGTTAGCATTAAAGATTTACAGTGTACTGACTTGTATAGTCAAAAATGATGACGAAGCATCATGATATGTTTGAAATGTTTTGAAGAGTAATGCTGCCCCTGTGGTGCCATTAGAGGTAACATTTTGTTCCACTTCTACAGGAACCAGAAGACAGATGTTTCTTCAAAACGCCCGTCAGCGTTACCCGCTGATCCTCTAACCACATGCCCTGACTCACAGAGCTTTGCTAGAAATGAGGGTCACAGCGTAATGGGAAAAGACGTCAAAGAAGAGCAAAACCGCCTCAGAGGATTTGAGGTTAGCTGCAGTGCCTCCAAAAACATCTGCAAGCATGTGATTACAAATGACCAGTCATGACCACATAGAAAAATCGAATGGTCTGAAATTTCTGTTTGGTGAAACAGTCTTTTACACAGAGGCTTTAAACGTATCATACTTGACAGATGACTTCTTTAGACAGTGATATTACTTGACAATTATAGTCCACAGAATCTCTTGAGTACTCATTTTGTGATTTCTGTTTAGGCATGTTTCCATTTCAGAGTGAAAAAAATAGATATCAATATAGATATAGATACAAATACAAATCAAAAGATGCCATCCCATGTGTCTGCGATATTCTGGTGTTAATTATCTATGATTAAACTTAGTCTACGCCTGAACATGTATTTCTGCAGTGCTCTCAAGGCCTGTGGACCCATAGGATGTGGAGTCCGGTTGAAGAATGTTCTACAGGGAGTCAAGTCTCACTGTCAGAAAGCAGCTGTTCCAAGCTGGACAACATCTCAGAAAAACAGGACAGGAAGAGGTGCAATTAGTGTTTTATTTCACAATGAAACTGTGGATGACTGATGAAGTAAATGATCCATAAACGTGAATGTGTCATTCCATACAATGGATTTCAAGATGCAGTTGTTGAGTAAAGTTTGATTAACACTTAATGTTTTCCCAGCTGTATCGACCAGATGGCTCAAACAACCCCTGTTTCTTCTCAAGAATGTTTCATACCCAATAAGCTGTTGAAAGAGTCGACGACATCCACTGGAATGGTAATACAATTTCAAGATTTTTTATAACAGTGCACTAAACTCATATATATATGATCTCACTTATCTCTTTTCATCTCCTTTTTAAAGAATGAAGAGCATGACTGCTCAAAGCAAAGACAAGACCACAAAATAGAGGAGCTCCTAAGCCAGGTGGAGGTCCTTTGGGATGCTCTGCAAAAGAAATATGGAGAGAACAATAAGACTGAACCAGCAGAAAAAGAACAATCTGGAGATAAAGCTGCACAAATGGTGTCAGATCTCACAGTTTCAAACAATTTCCTGGAAAAAGTAGAGGAAGGCAGTTCAGGAATGCTTGAAAAGTTCCTTGAACTTCTGGATCCCAGTGGTTATCACAATATATGTCAGGTAAAAAACACCCATCATAACCGTCATCAAACTGTAGTTTTAAGTGACTGTAATGATACCAGAACATGAATATAAGAAAAGTAGCATACTCAATTTCAAGCTCATTACTTGTTGTGTTTGTGTATGAGTTAAAAAAATATAATGAATGCAGGACCACTCAGACCATTGTAAATCTGCTTTAGGATGTTCCTGGAACTCTGCAAGAAATGGCTGAGGCTGCAGAAATGTCTCTAAATCTACTGAGTCAACAAACTGAACAAGAAAGATCCCAGAAGCAGGACCAGATCACTAATGAGCTACAAAGCTCGGTAAAATATGAGCTTGTTTCACAAAGCAATGTCCAACATCAGCCTAATATTAGAGACCATATTTCACTCATTGTGTGTCACACAAATTTTTCTAGAGAGTTTTTTGAATTAGATGATAAAAGATCAAACCAAGTGACATTTAATTTAAAGATGTATTTTTCCTCAGCTATCTACTCTAACACTGCGGATAAACCAACACCTCTCCCGCTGTGCTGAGCTCAGCATGGACCTCCTGGACATAGAAACAGATATGGCTGTACTTTGTGACTCTGACCTCAGTGGTCTGGAGGGGCTACAGGAGCAGCAGGATGACCTAGAGGTCAGATAATGAAAAAAAATACCTTTTACTAATTGAATATAAATAGATGTTAATCACTATGTGAATGACCTTGGAGCAGTAATTAAGCATTTAAAGATGGGCCCAGTTTCTTAGGTATTAAAAAGTTGCTAAGATTAAGCACATATACAATTATTTATAGGTTCCTTTATAAGGGATTTGCTGGATATAAGTTTTCCCACTGCATCCTGAAATGGATTTAATGAGCTTCAGTTTGACATTTTATGTCATGCTAATGAACACATTTTTTTGTCCCACAAAGGCTCATTATAATATCATTGAGGGAGAGGTGAGAGAAATGGAGAGACTAGACAGTCAGCTAAAGGTTCCTTCCCCAGAACAGAGAGACCCTCTCAGGGAAGAGGTTCAGGCGATCCTGCAGGCTTGGGAGGAAGTAGGCCGCAACATGGCTGAAAACAGAGGCCGCCTGGAGAAGTTCCACCAGATTCAGGACTACTTCGAAAACTATATTGCCATGATGTAAGAAGAGAAAGTCTGACTAATCTGGATAATTACACATAATAAATATTTCATATTAAATGCCAACAACTTTAGCAAGACATACTTTCCCATCTGTGGTTTTGTTATATTATAGCCTATTAGTTTGGGACTGATGTGATATTTTGATACGGTCTTTTCTTCCTGTGTCCTGTAGTACGTGGACAGAGAACACCAGATCCTGTATCCTTGCTGGCAGCTCTGCTTGGAGAGAGAGTGAAGTTGCAGAGATTGATCACAGCATTGAAACAAAGCTGGATGAGTTTAGTAAACTGGCTGCAGCTGGTCAAATGCTTATGCAAGATGAGAGTCAGTTTAAAGACATTGTGAGTGTGTGATTGATTTACTTAAAGCTGCCACATGGTCATCTAAAAGCGATCTCAGCTGTCTAAATATGCGGCATCCATCTGCAGAATGTTCGTTATGATGTTTTGTTGATTATAATCTTCCTGTCTGTAGATCAAGGAGAGAACAGATGAGTTGCAAAGCATGCTGGGATGGATCCAGGTGAACTGGCACGTTCAAAGAGAGCAGCTTAAAAGAAACCAGAATGGGAGACTAGAGTCAACAAACAATCCTGTTAAACAGCAGGTTATTCAAATTTTTTCTGTCATTATTTAAAAAAAAATATAATTTCAAATATAAAAGAGATAATGTAGAGTCATGTGATCATAATGGCAAAATGAACCCCATCAGGATCTTGTATCACCCTGAAGTATATTTTGTAATAATGGCAATCTGACTGCACATGCTCATCCTTAATATACAAATGTTCACCAAATAAACTAAAATAAGCCTTAATATTTTAGAGGAAAGTGTGATGCAAGAGATATGAAACAGCTATGTTAAAATCTTTTAATTTGTCATTTGAAACTGTAATTGTAAATAATGAAGTGTGCATTAGTCCCTCATTCATTCATTAACTACATTTTGTATTTTAAATAAATTCTAATGTAAATAAATAAATTGTGCTATTATTTTTGTACTTAATTTTTAAGTTGCGTTTTTCCTTGTTTAGGCTATA
Source organism: Tor tambroides (assembly GCA_021397915.2). Taxonomy (NCBI): domain Eukaryota; kingdom Metazoa; phylum Chordata; class Actinopteri; order Cypriniformes; family Cyprinidae; genus Tor; species Tor tambroides. Next base: position 91,471 of record JAFVLL020043151.1, read on the forward strand.
CCTTTCAAAAAAACTTCTGATGGTCTTTGCATTATAAATGGAGAGGTCAAAGGAAGTACTGCTGAAAGACAGCCCTCTCAAAACAACTTTGAGCAACAGAATGGGAGGCACGATGTGTCCAGTGTTGTTAGTCGGGAGTCATGCCTTTCAAAGACATCCCTAGGCTCTAGCATCTGTCTCATTTTGAGCTTTGATGACCAGTCTTCAGGCATTAACCAAGTGACAAAGCAATGGTCCCCCAACAATAATGAAATACTTGAAGAGTCAGCAAGCAGCATTCAGGCAGACAGCTGTCAATCACAGGACAAAAACTCAATGCACATGGAACAGCCACAAGAAATGCTCCAGGAGAGATGGCCGAATGAATCAGTCAAGAGTAAAGACACCAAACCCAAGTCATCTTGTGTGAATCTTGCACAATTGCAAATCAAAAACCAAGGAGAACCAGACCAGTCACCAAGCAAAGAAGAAATATTCAGCCAGTTGTCCACATGTAACATTGAATCATCATTTTGCAATCACCTACCAGAGAATCTGCAGTCCAACAACAACCAAACATATCTGCAACTATCACCAGACATCGATCAGATGCAAAATTCAGAGAATCAAGCGCAAAAAACTCAGTCACAAAGCTACAGCCCGAACTGGATGCAAAAATCTGCACACAACAATCTAGAAACAAACCAAAACCAAAGTGACGACCACCTGCGGGCTGAAGTGGCAGCTGAAGTCACTCATAGAGTAAGTATGACTTCAAATAGTGTGTTAACTTCAGACACATTCCAAACTGAACTCAAAGCTCACACACAAACCAGACATGCATGTGCTTATTATTCTCTGGGCTCTGTACATCCTGTCCCATGTGGTAAAACAATGACCTCATGATTAAGTTTCCATGGCTTGGCTTTGAAATGCCTCCTGGTGGTGTGTATTGTAATAATTCGCTGTGAAGCCTGCACATGTCATATAGGATTTATTAACTTGGCATGCACTTGTATTAGTCATGCTTCGGCTATTGCCATCACAGCTGTGTATGTATGCGTTCAAGAGCCATACGATTTTTAAAGCTTACAGAATGTGTGTGGGCCATTATCAGCTGGCTGTGAGTTTGGTTTTATGATATTGTAAATTGTGTCTCAGCTTATCTAAAGGTTTGCATTCGATTCTCTTTTGCAGGTGTTCACATATTTGCACGTCTCGGATAGTTACAGATCCACAGGGCGAGTCTTGGAGGTCATATCCCCAACACATGCAGCAGAAAATGTCACACCTGAGAGGAGGACGGTTTATAATCACAGCAGATTCAAGTCAAGCTCTTTGTTCATGCTGAAAGAGCCAATCACAAATAAGGAGGAAAACCAGCGAAGGAACTCTCTGCTTGGCACTGTAGGATTGGAAAGATCTGGCAAACGTTCAAGCATTTTCAGGCGAAGGTGTAACACTTGGCCAGAAGGTGAAAGGAGAGTGAAAGAAAGTCAATCAAACTCCAAACTTCAGGTTTTTATTAAAAAAAACATGTTGCCGGTGAATTCTGTCATCGATAACAAGTCCAACTCTTTTCCAGAAGACAATTTGCCTAATGCTGTCAAGACTTCAAGTGGACCGGTTAAAAACATCTGCTCTTATTTGTCTCTAGGATCCACTCTTAGCTTCAGTCTTCCCAAGTGCTTTCACAGCAGTGTCTTGGACATGGAAAATAAAGAGGAGATTCAACCTGTCCAGATTTATGGTGACTCAATCAACCAAAAAATACCCTCAGCTCGAACACCACAGTCAGAAATGGAGGTAGAATCAGTGATACATACTAAACAAACTGAAATAAACCTTCATACAATAGATGTGGAAGATTTTGACAGTCTAGAAGAACCAACCACTGAGGTTGAGACCCAACAGTTAAATCAAGTTTATGAAAGCACAGAGGCTGTCTTGAGGGTTTTCACATCGGTTGAATATGAAGAACCTGATAATGTTTCCTCCAGCCGTCACGAAGCCTCTTCTCCAATGGTCAATGGCCCTGTCACTCACTGTGGGCCTCTGTGTCCTTCGTCATCAGGTGGTCACAATTGCTTAAGTGTTTACACTAAAATAAAAGACCTGAATGGCCACTTATATTACACATCCAAATACATGAAGATAAACCCCTCAAAAAAATTGTTCTCTAATGGCCCTGGCTCTCGTAAGTACGGCCGCGTTATAAACTGTGGTGTGAGAGACTGTGCAGTGTGTTTCAGTGATACAGTGAAAGAGACAAGTGTAGACTGGGCAGAGAAACCTGACATCAGCATGGAGGAGCTTCTTAAGCCAGGCCACTGGTTATTCCAGCAGGAGGAAGAGGAACTGGAAGATATCTGGAGAGGACGAGTGGGTAATCTCACTTCAAACTGTACTGTGGAAACAAATACGGATGAAGAAACAGGTAGGAGAAGACTCTCACAGTAAAGGTTAATGACTGAATTAAGAAATGAATACTTTTTTAATATATTTTTAAATCAATAGAGTAGTGCTGTTCTTAGGTGACACTGGTATGCCATCATATGATTAACTACTGCAATATTCATATTAGTGGGCAGACTATGTGACCTGCCAAAGTGCGATGTGATTAGCAAATAGCTCCATCTGTTGGGCATGTGCAAATGAGGGGAAAATACTGTTTTTATTTCAAAAGATTTTGAGCTACAGATACGAATGATAACATTTCTAATAAAATAAGTGAGATTTGAAACACAGAAGTACAGGCTATGCATAAATATGGATAAAGAGCTACTGTACGTTTATTGGAGGGACACATGCATTTCTGGATGAAGAGAAAGAAAAGACAGTGTCTGTAATTGCATTAGATATTTTTATGCACCAGTTATTAATCATGAAATGATATGGCCTTTATTACACCGACAAATACTCCAGGCTGTAATAATGACAATATCTCATGGGGATAACACTGAAATTGATTGCCATGTTTGACAGCTGTGTTGGGCCCAAAACACAGCTTTCAAAATTAGGACAGTATTTCCCTTTAGACTTAAAATGTGCTTAAATTTGAGTATGTGAATGAGTATATGATATGACACATGCAGATTTATAATGAAAAACAAATGAACAATTACGTCTCCTTTTTAATGGCAGGTTAATTGCTTATTTTTTTTAATTGCAGGGCTATCAGTCAAAACCAACAGGGGACAGGTAGCCCACCCACTCCATGGATGAGATGGCTGTTTTGGACATGTAACCTGTCACATCATTGTCAAGATGGATTATTTCATGGATCCATTTATCTGCTGTACATTTAGTATGCTGTATTTGTATTATTGTATTTCATTTGTATTCTTCTCTATATCAACATGGTAAATTTAACTCTAAAGGTTGATCTAAGATCATGCCATGTACAATGCAGATCCACAATAGAGGTTTGAAATTTCATTGCCAAACTCCAGATGGTGCCCTTGTCACGCTTATGCGTACTGTGCAGCATTAGGTAAGCACAGAGCAATGGTCAGCCCAAGTACAATAAAAAGGCACCTCTGTGCACACCCATTTAGAGCTAACAACAGAATCAGCATGCCCAGAGACCCCATCCTGCTGGTTCACTGAGGAAATAATAACAACACTGCCATGAGAAAGCCCTTACGTATGAATTACACTCTCCTTTATAACCAGATTCTAATGCAATAAACTGTACATCTGAGAAAACACTATGTAAATCACTATCGTGGAACATATATGCAATTGAAGGGATTATTACTGTGTTTGTGTGGTCATGCTGTTTTGTTATTCTCACACTTATGTCACACTATTTTGCACAAAATAAAACTGAAACCACATCAGTGTTAGGGTGGTTTACATGTGGATTGCTTCAAGGTAAAGATAACATACATCGTAACACATTTAGGTCAATGTAAAGGCACTTTACAGTGCTGGAAACACGACTCTTGATAGGCTATAAGATGACATGCATGTCACAGGGTAGCTCCCATCAGAGCTAAAAATAACTTGACATTTTACTAGAGCATGTAAGATTGTTCATGCCAATAATATGAGGCTTAAATTTGATCATAAGTCAACTTCTGACAAATTAGCTCTCTCTTGCACGCATTACAAAAGCAATGTTATTAAAAATGTTTTAGAAATGCTAAAATCACAAATACATTTTGAAAAATTATGTTTGGGAGTTGATATTTTATGTAACAATAAAAAGAAATTCATCAAAGATAACAAATATTTTGTGTAAATAAATATGTTGTGAAACTGAGTGATTATACAATCTGTTGATGGCATAATAGTAAAATGACTTTACATGACAGTAGATGACTTTCATTTATTTTACTACTTTTAACTTAAATGTTAAGTAAATACTCAAATGCAGTATTTAATAAATAGGCCTACTCAACAATGAATAACACAAAATTCACTCCATCCATTATCCACTGTATTCACATCTATTCCACCGTTGCATAACGTTGCTTCTAGGCAACAAACACATCTTCATTAAAACTGTTGATACCTCTAAACGTCACTAAAAATATGAATTATATTTTTTGATGTGTGAAAATCACAAAAAATAGCCCTGGGGGCAAAAAATCTCTCCTCCACATAACGAAATTTTTTTTTAAATGACCGTCAGGATGAAGTGTGGCCAAGTTAAAACATTTTACTTGTTTATTCAACGTCTTCATTATTAATTGCTATCTAATATGCATAACGTGCTTATAAATAAAATGGGTTTGTTGCCCTGAAGCAATTTCGTGGATTAAATGAGTGTTTACATCTTACAAATGCATACATTAAAAATGTAATTTAAGAAGTGGACATTTTTAGAACTTATTCATCCATAAAAGCTGTATTATTTAATTGCCTCTCACACGGTAAATGCAATTCACTCGCCGTCAGAAATAAATCAGTCTCACAACATTGTCCCAAACGGCCCCTTTAAAGTCAAAGGCCGAGATTGACAGGCCAGACAGCAAATGATACGCCTCTGTTACAGGAGGCGGGGCTCTGTCTACGCCACGGCGAATCAGAGCGCAGAAGAGGCGGGGTTTGTGCCGGTGGGGCTGTCAGTCAGCCGCTCGCTGTGTCCTGAGATCTGTTGAGTTGTTGGGCTTCTATTGTGGAAGGCGCGTCTCTTTGGGAAATAACGCGTGTATTGACACAAGGAATCGTTGCGTTGTATCATTTTCACATACAATGGGATTGTCGTTTCGTGCTTGGCGAGGTAAGATGACAATAATTTGAATCTGTTTCTTGTATTTGAACTTGTTCCGAAAAGAAACTTTTTCTTAATGGTGAACTCCACGGAGCTTAGTGGGTTTTGTCCATACAGATCCATCCGGCTCCACGGCGCGTGTTTTTTTTTTTTTTTTTTTTGGTTTTAACAATGGGTTCCATCAGGAAAGCAGGGGAACATATTAAATTGCTTTGTTTTAGATAAAGATTTTTTTATTTGGTTTAAATAAATGTGCAGTCGCTGATGCACATAACAGTGGGCAGTTTAGTAGCGTTATTCAATCCAGTGTTTGGGAATGGGGGGAATTAACAAGAAAACATTCTACAATACCTTGAATACAAAACATTTGTTTGCAGGCTAGTTGTTGTACAATTTATGATTTGTGTGAAAATGTTGAATATTTATTCGCTTTGTTGTTTTCTTTTCACTTTAAAACTTCATAGATCGATAGTTCACCCAAAATTGAAATGGTCTTCATGTACTCACCCCCATTTCAAACCCTTTTGACTTACTTTCTTCCGTGAAACACAAAAGTAATCGACACGAGTCGTTAGGCTATATATTTTCAAAGTCTTCTGAGGCCATGCGATAGCTTTTTGTGAGGATGAATTGAATTGAACTCCAGAATCGGATCAGTCCGATTCGTAAACAAATCATTCACCGTGTCCGAATTTGCGTACTTCGCTACTGTAAAAGCAGAAATAACTAGTATGACAGTTTCATAAAACAGTACCTGAATGACCTACTACATAGCATGTGAATTACCAGCGTCAATTGAGTCACGACAATAACAACATGACAAGTGCGGTTTTGATTTATATTCATACTAAATAGAACATAGGCTACTTACGTTTTTAATGGTCGCGAAGCAAGTTAGGCCTACTTCTCAAAGAGTATGTTATTTTGTAGGGCTGGGTTTTGACACAAATTTCACGATTCGATTCTCATTCACAAGCTTGCGATTCGATTCGATTCAGTATCGATTATTTTGGATATATATCAGGTACAGTAGGCCTACTACATGCCAGATTTTCTCAAGGAAAAAAAATCTCTCAACTAATGCTGAGAGTCAGTTGGTACTACATTTCTATAATACTGAAGGTTAAAATCGACTGATTTGTTAAAATTACACTTAATGAAGTTTTTAAAATAATAAAGGTACAATTAACTTAATAGTTCTACTTCAATTCGTTTTCTTAAATATAAACGTAATGGTAGTGGCTGTCATAACTTTATGGATTTATTCAAACATAAACATTGAAGAGTAGTAAAATTATGTAAATATGTTACATGGTGCATATATTTAGCAAAATGCCCCTCTCTACAGTTTATCTTTCTAGCTGACTAATGAGTTTATGGTCACCGAATATGTTTTTCTGAGGTAAATGTGACGTTACGTGACATTGCAGACTTTATATTGACGGCTGAAACACTGATTGAGCTATTACATGAGGCAGGATACGGACTGTAAAGTTGTACTATTTCTTTTAACTTACCTTCGGATGTTTAGTCATGTTTATTTTGTGCTGAAACTGCTATTAATGTGGAGGAGATGATCAGTTCACGTGTGCTAAGGGCTGTCGCGTCTGTTGAACTGAGGCGCTGCAGCGCCAAAACGGCATTTATTGTTTGAATACTGCAATACAATGGACAGAATTTGAAATCTGAGACTTTGTTTCAATATTAAAAGTACCAAAGCAAAATGCTTATTGCAATATATTGGATGGGAAGTGCCCTTCAACGTTCCGTCCTTTACCTGAAAACAGGCTAGACTAATCGATTCTTGGGATTTAAGAATCGATATCGTTCCGTAAAAATGAGAATCGATTAATTTCGAGATATCAATATTTTTTTTTACCCAGCCCTGTTATTTTGGAAGCAGCCTTTGGTTAAAAGTGTATAACCAGTGATCATTTTGCTATCCCATAAGGCCGAGAAAATATTAGATTCAAAAAGTTGAAAATAATAATATTAAAATATAATTATACTGCGCACTTGCTAATCCAAAGAAGGCACTTAATCAGTTTGGGAAAAAGCAAGTTAGAATTGCAATTTCAGATATATACAAATTAATTAATAAAAAAAAAAAACAGACTCAGTTGTTCACGATTTGGAATGGCTGCTTCTCCCATGAACTTGCCAAGAAGTGCTAGGGCAGATATCACAATCTTCAGTGAATAATGACTTAAATTTTTTTCCTCACACAAAGGTATTGTATGGCTTCAGGCAACTTGGAAAATAGTGCACGTCATGTGGACTATTTTTATGTTAATTTCATGGTGATTTTGTGCCACAGAATTTATCTTCACAGAAGAGCGAAAGTCATGCAGGCTTGAAATGACAGTATAGTTGATCATTTTTGTGAGAACTATTCCTTCAAAGCCCTTCAGTCTACAACTGATCCTATACATTTTCAGTTTGAAACAAGGGAGTTTTGTGAAAACTCTATCTTCAATCTAATAATGGAAATGCTCGTTCTGTCACTGGTCTTCATCCTAAGAGAGATCATCTGAAAGTACTCATTACTCACTGGTGTTGAAAACCCTGCAACGGTCCGAAATGGATTAGTCTCGCTTAATTTGTAACGCTTTAAAGAGAAATGTTTTTTTTTGTTGTTGTTCCTTCAGCAGTAACCTTGGCAGCCAGCTGTTGCTTCGAACATCTTGGCAGTCTACCCAGAAAATCTGCGGTTTTATTCTCTCTTCTGGGTTTGGAGTTTTTGATGCCCAAATTGGAGGGGTTTGTGTGCTTTGCAGGCTGAAACCCTTTGTAGCTCCGCTGTCTTTGTTTTAGGCGCATCCATTATTCAAATTCAGGCAAATACTTTGTTCTCATCTGTTAGAAACTGAGTGGCATGTAAATGAAATGTCTTCATCAAATGGAGACTACAGATATCCGCCCAAATGTCTTGTTGCATGTCAAATGAGGTGCAGATGGCTCTGAATGCTCATCTAATGAGTTTTCGTATATTTTATTGTTAATTTAATTATCAAAACTAAAATGTAATTATGTTCAGCCTAGCTAAATTTAGTCAGAAACACTTCTCTTGAGAGCAGGGCTTGGTGCCAACCAAGAAACACATCTGTGTCCTGTTGGTTTGAGCTAGAAGAATGTTGTGCTGTTTCTGTGAAATGTTCATATTCTCACTTAAATGGTGATACACTGCTTTAAACCTCTGAATGAATAGTCATGCTGCTTTGTGTGGTCATTTGAAACCCCCTCAGGGTGGATTAGAAGTCAAACACCCCGAATGTCTGACAGCAGGGAACCCGTCAAAAACACTTTCCTCGCGCTCAGAGGGTTCAAATCAATGGCCTTTGTGTCTCTAGCACTGACAGAAAACAGGCCTGAGGGCGATTTGTTTGTGTTAGCGGATTAATTTCCCCTCTCTCTGTGTCATGGCGGGCACCTGTCAGCACTGAGGGACTCTTCACGTGAACCCTGTGGGACTTTTTCGGCGGTCCCGACATAGTGCGGTCAGGCTAATTAAGTCTCCAGTCTTTTCTTTGCAACTCTCTGGTCTCGCCCCTTGGGCCTTAGACCAACGTTGAAATCGTAGAGAAAAATCAGCAGATGTTTTTCAAGTAGTTTAGTCCAATGCGATTTAGGGAAATTATATTAGATGCAGCTGAGTTTGAGTTAGCCCTCGACTGACTGTTGATTGAGTTATCTAATTCTTGCGAGACCCCGTTGACCCTAGTGAGTAAATCAGAAGACTCCTCCCCTTTTTCATTGTTCATAGGCGACTGTGTGAGTCCGGTGTGGGTGGTTGTGAATGTTTGTGTGTCTGGCTCCATGGGAGGACTCCTCGGTATGAGTTGTTTCCTCTGTGCATCTCTGGTTCCCTAGGGATGGTAAACAATCAGAGCATATTTGAGCGCCCAGATCCTGCACGGTGGGGCAGATTATGTACATAGTTTGCATAATTCGCAGGTAATGGAAAGGAAATAAGTTTGGATGTGTTTCAAGTTTACCAAATCAAGGTCAGGAGTTGAGAGAACACCTCAGGGAACAAGATCCAAATGGCTTAATTTGAAGACTAAACAGTCCCTGCCCTAAGTGTGACCTCTTTCTGAAAGAGTTTGTCTTTTGCTTCTCTTGGAAAGGAAGTATTTAATTATCTCGAGACTCAGATCGGATGCTCTAGTTCTTAATCTGTTTGCCCCTCTGTAAACTCCTAAAATAGTCACTCAAGTCCATGCAAGACCCTGTTTGTTCATTGATTTATTGTAAGATTATGTTCTAAAAAAAATGATGGTTGAGTAGTCAGCTGGAGATCATGAAAAATCTTTTGAAATGGCTGCTGGTAGTGAAATCTGTTCTCTTGAAGTGGAGTCTCGGAAGACGATGACAAAGGATACATTGTTAATTTGCTTGTGGTATTGCAGTAATGCATTTTTTTACCAATGGATAGCATGAGGAGAACGCATGGACACAGACAGGGATTAGCTATGGCCATCTGTTGCCCGAGGAATCAATAGCCAGACCTTTCTCAGCTTCCCTGCATGGGTACAGGAAAGGATCACTGCACCACTCCATCAACGGCACTTCAGTTTGGCCGAGAGTGACCTCAGACACTCCATTTATAATGAGTGTTCGATCATGCACTTTTGTGAGCAAGAGAGTGACGTCTTACATGGGACCACGACTCCCACCTTTCACCCACCATCCCTGGCACTCTTCCAGCACCCTGCATGACCTGAAAACCTCTTGTTTAGATGAACGATATAGGCCTAATTGGTTTAAAGTAGTCGGCTGTACTGTATATTCAGCAGTGGTTGCCAAATGCCAACTGCTAATGTTAATTTTAAAACTTTCCAAAGTGCTTTTTCCCAAGCTACCGTATCACGAGGACACTCATTTGTTAGTGTTTTCCTGAATTTTCTGTTAAGCTTTGTCTGTTCTGACATATCTGGTTTTCATTTGGTTGTCCCAATGGACGCTTCTATTGCAAGAAAAGATTTCCATTTAGTTGGCCATTGAGTTCCCAGCTATTTTCTTCCTTCTCCCATTCTCTTTCATGGCTCTTTTTGAAGGTGTCGACACAATGGAGTGTCTTCCTATGACACTTCCGCAGCCTAGAGGCTTGAGGATTCGGTTTTCAGGTCGATATAGAGTAGACCATTTCATCCTAATTGCAGTAGACAACCCTAAAGAGCTGACGCCAACTCAGACCACCCTTCTCACTTCTGCCTGAGTGACTTTCCTGACATTCCTGGCAGAATCACCTGTCCTTAGCACCCTGCATTTCTGAATCCAAGACATTGTGTGGTTTATGTTTAGTCTGTATATGTTGTTTCATTCCAGGGTTTGCAATGAAGCATGGATGTGTTATCTCAGAACATAAAGGTCTGGCTATAGGTGTTGTATTGCAGTCATGTGACTGCAAAACTGTTTAAGATCATTGGAGATGGAGGGAACTGCCTGCTATATGAGTGCTGGCAATTTGAAGAAAGACGAAGGCTTGTACTGGAAACATTAATGGTTCCGTAATTATATTACCAAATTACTTCTCATTAGTTTCACATATCGCTCTTTAATGTTCTCTCTACCTAATCCAACACTCTATCCATCTTAAAGGGGTAGTTCACCCAAAAGTTTACTCGACCTCATGTTTTTACAAATCTGTATGACTTACTTTGTATGTAACTTGTTTGTATAGACCAAAAAAAATAAATATTTTTTTTGCTTTCCGTAGAAGAAAATTAGTCATACAGGTTTGATATGACACAACATAAAGTAATTCATGATTTTAATTTTTAGATCAATCTATCCATTTAATTGTCAATCTTTAATATTTTTTAAGCAAGATAAGTGTGTTTTTATTATTTATTACTTGCTTTATGTATATTTAACATCTTTGTCATGTTTAATAGCTTACAGCCCCAGCCTCATAATAACTCAACCATCTTGCACCATTCCCTCTTTTCTGCCTAATGCAAAGGCCCATGGGAAAGAGAGTGAGGCTGCTGGCAAACCCTATCAGATGCATGGAGCCATCTGCCTCTACACCTGACACTGTAACACTCACTTTCATCCATCCAGTTGGGTCTCAACCCCACCAAATGTCTTTTCATGATTAACAATAGTTTCATTTCAAACCCTTTCGCTCATATGTTCCCGCCATCCTTTGGGATCTTCCCTCTTCCTTTCCACCTGTTCCGTGAGTGTAACCTTGGATGACAAGTTGTTCAATATTTAAAATGGCAAACGCAACAAAAAACTAGAGCACTAGAGTGCAACATCTGCATTGGTTTCTGCGCCGTTTGTTTCCATGTGGGGCTTTTGTTTCGAGTTGGGGACGAGGATTGAAATATCAGCAGATAGATTTCCTCAGTTCCACTTTGGCTGAACCGAATCTCATTCAAGCATCTACGCTCATTGTGAGAGGGGGAGATTTCAGGAGGCTGGCTGACGCACACAGGGCCTGTCTCCTTTTGGCTTCACTCTCTCTCTTTGAACCAGATCTCTGTTCTCATCGGGACTAATATAACTCTCTCGCGCTTGCTAAGTGGACTCTTTGGAGGTTTCTGCCACAAAGAGGGACTTCTAATGGGGACAGGCAGATTTACGCGAAGTGTTCAAAGACATGAGTATCCCCATCTCTCTGTTGTTGGGTGATCAAACCCTGAGCCTTTCATTAACACCAGCGGACTGAGCAAAGCTCTTTCGCAATTAGATATTTTTTAATTTCATAAAGTTGCGCACAAGCCTTCTGGCTGAAAATTTGAGGAATGTCACCTCTTAACAAGTCTGTAATTGGTTCTCGGCTTTCTTCGCTTCCACTTGGAGAAACATGGTACGACTAATCAGATGATTGACGGGGAGCTGAAAAAATGAATTATGTGCAAAATAAGGCCTTGCATAAGGTTAACAGCTCCTGACAAGTGTTGAGAGAACAGTGGCTGTGTTGTACCTGTGTCGGTTGTCATGGAGGTGTGTCCCAAAGCGAAGAAAGTGATAAAGACTGCTCAGTATCTGTGAAGTCTTTGTTTTGCAATATTTACCCTTCAACAGCCGTGAATCACCACATCATGCGCAGTTGCGTTCATTCGGATTCTGCTCAACATTATAGTTGTCTTCTTGATGGACAGTAAAGATATATAGTAGAGCAATTGCGAGGTGAAAGATGGAGCAACTGTCTCCTTCACTTTCCGTCATTGTTGTGGCTCATTAGCCGTTAGCTTCTTTCAGCGTATTTGCGCAATGATTAAACGCATTGTATGCTAGACAGCGCCACCTCCACAATGCAAGTCGAGTGGAAAGCTTATTATTTTTGCCCTACATTTCTTCCTTACCAGGCCTGGATGTGTAATTCCCATGACAGTGGGGTTGTTTGTTAGTCATGCGTGTACAAGGACAATTAAATGCATGTAATCCTCAGGATTCCTCATGTTAAGAGTCAGTTTTACTCTAATTGCACTTAAATACACACATATCAGGTCTTTGTCCTTGGCTGCATTGTTGTGAATGTTACTGTTTCAGGGAGTCCTACCTACGCGATGACCACAGTCTGTCCCTGGTATATCTCTCATCTGAGTACTAAATATGTACCATAGAGATTTAGTATGAAACTGCTGGATGTAATTTACATATGTTGGTCATAATCAGCAAGGCTATTTGTAGCAGAAACAGCTGTTGTTTGTTGCGGCGATGGTATAGCTGCTGCAATTCTGCACACACAGCAAACCCTCACAGCCCTTTAATAAATCATAACCATTTTGTCTAAGAAGGTAATAACTCAACTTGCTCCAGTCTATTCACTTTTATAAGTTTTTTCAGACTTAAAGGCAAAGTCCATTTTTTACAATGTGTAAATACTTTCTATCCCAGTTTAATGTGGAGAGTTAGCTTCATTTTTCGTTGATTTAAGTGGCCTGAAAACCAGTGGTGTGAGTTTAGGCATTTTGGAAATATTTTTTCAGTTCTGTTTGGTGCCACTGTTGGTATAGAAATCACAAATTTCACCTTTAAAGTATCAACTGAAGCAACTTTTCTTGCCCCTGGTGTGGTGAAGATGGTGGTGAAGGTCCTTTGACCTTCTACTGGCCACTTCACCAGGGACAGATGGACAGGTTTATTTTTGAGGTCAAGGTGCCTCTTTGCCCCAGGGTTTCCTATTGTTCTGTCTTATTGATCTCATCCCATAAACGGACATGTCCACATTGGTTTGGAATGTGAACTGTTGCATATGCTTCAGTCAATGAGCTGAATGTCAGCAAGGTCACCTTTTAAGCCCTTCTTGTTTGTTTGGGTGGCACAAAGGTTTAACTGGTGAAGGTCTTGATAGCATTGTGGCTTGTGAAAGCAATAAGCCATTTGAGACCGTGGTTTACACTGGATTACCAAGGTTAAGGGTGTTTTCGGCACATCTCGCATGCCTCGTAGCTTATTACTTTATTGTGCATGCTCCATTATGTGCACCATTGACCCATGTAACAATGCCAGATGCAAGGCAATGCCAGATTATTCTTATGAATCTGTATGTAGTGACATTTAGGTACAAACACGGAGAAACAAAAGGATTAATTCAAGAAGTCTTAATTGTTCACAATCTCATGACCTGTGCTTGCTGTTGGTCCCCCAGTAAGTCCCCCAGATCCATAAGCTAGACCCCAGACAAAGTGTTGTTACCATGGGTTTTTTTTTGTGGGGGTGAGATGCTTGACCTGTTGTCCCCCAGAGCCGAAGGCCAGATAAGAGGAGCGGATTAGTGTCTCTCCCAGCATTCCTTCTTCCTACTGTAGCGAAAGTGATGTCTCAATAGGAAGCCTAGAGGAATTTCGAGTGGTGACGCTATGGACCCTTTCTTTTCCAGTGGTTCTCTCTACTTTTCAGTGCCTCTAACCATGTGTGTTGCATTTTTAAGATGTTGTAGCAGGGTAAAACTTGTTCAGCTTTTAAAAACATGTCTCAAGACCCTTGTGATCTGTCCTGTTACATTTCATCAGTTGCGCTCCATCTAACTGTTTTTAAACACAAGAATGCGTCCTGTGTGTCCATTCCAAACAGAATTTTGGAAAGGGGGGGGAGAGGGTTGCTATAGTACTATTTTTATTTTTTTATTTTTATTTTTTGTAAAATAAACTTGTTTATTTTTTTTAGTACTATAGTTTCATGTAGGCCTATTTATTTATTTTATAATTCATTACTGTTGGTCAACCTTTAGGTTTGTCTGGTATGTTACTAATGCAAGTGTCTGACTATATACGAAGCCACATTTAGTACATTTGAAACTGTCCAAAATTGGATTCAGAAAAATCCTATCTTTATTGTTTTTGTTATTGTTTACATGCAACAACATCCTGAACAAATTGACTGGCAAAATGCAGGCACTCAGTAAGATTCAGTTTCTGCCTCTCCTCCTCCTTCTCTTCTCTTCTTCCCTGTTCTGTCTTTCATATGCACTGAGGCTCATGAGATCGTTAGCGGATCTCAGTCTCAGTGGATTTCAGCAGTCAGAGGTCAGTTGTCTTCAGAGACGTCACTCACTGGGCCTGGAGGTTTTGTTTCCATGTGTAAGGAAAGACCTTATTCACGCTGTTTTTCTTCCCTTGAACGCCAAGGAGCACCAGGAGTGAGGAATGGATGGAGAGAGAAAGGGACAGGCAAGCACAGCTGGGCAGCCAAGGCAGGGCAGTTTTATTTCAGAGAGTCAATGTGCTTTGTAATATGAAGAAAAGAGCCAGGGGAATACTTCACAACACCCAACGGACCGTTCCTCTGTCTGGCTCTCTTTTTCATCCTCTCTTCATCTGTTCTGTCTTCGTCTCTCTCTCTCTCTCTCTCTCTCTCTCTCTCTCTCTCTCTCTCTCTCTCATTTTGCCTCCTTTTTTGTCATTTAAAAGGGATAGTTCACTCAAAAAAGAAAATTTGTCATTTACTCACCTTCATGTCACTTCAAACCTGTATGACTGACTTTCCTCTGTGGAACATAAAAGAAGGTTAAAATTGTTTGGACCCCGACGTTCCTCAAAACTTATTTTGTGTGTTCTTGGTTTCTGAAATTACATAAAAGTACCATAAAACTGGTCCATGTGGTTTTTACTTTGGGTCTTCTGAAGCCAAACAATATCTTTGTGAGGAGGGTAAGGTTTTCAATGACTAACAATCATATGGACCACTTTTTATGGTGCATTTTTTTTGTCATTATTGAGATTGACAGCCCCATTCCCCATTCACTTTCATTCATTTTTTTTCGAAAATTCACCTTGTGTTTCATGAAAGAAAGATTCGGATAGGTTTAGGTCGACATGAGGGTGAACAAATATTACCAGAATTAAAATTCTTCACGTTTCTCACAAGTAATTTCTACTAAAAATCCAGTTCTTTTTTGCATTTATTTTTGTTTTTTTTTCACACAAAAAGTATTCTTGTAGCTTTGCAAAATTGAAGTTGAGCCATTGATGGTACATGGACTCTTTTAGTATGTTTCTGGGTCTGGGAACATTTCAGTTGCATTGCTGTTTGTGCAGGGTCAGAGAGCTCTCAGATTTCGTCAAAAATATCTTAATTTGTGTTCCGAAGATGAACAGAGGTCTTATGGGTTTGGAACGACATGAGGGTGTGTAATTAATGACAGAATTTTCATTTTGGAGTGAACTAATATAAGTGAAAATAGCAGGACTCCTTTATTCAGCTTTTCTGTTTTTCTCAAACACGTCATTTCTTCGCCGGCAATGCAGCGGAATAAAGAGGGAATGTGTTTTGAGTCTGACTGACGTGTGATTGCGAATGAGAAACAGCTGTTTCCATCCCCCTCTGTGTCTCTCAGAGTGCTCGTCCCACAGCAGGAGTGAGCCAAGTGGAAAGCAGTACCCAACAGCTGCACACAGACTCAGCAAGGAGCTGAAACAGACAGGTTTTTTATGTCTTCGTTTAGGAAGAACAACAGGAAGGGAACCAAGTATCAGAAGGTTTCTGGCCTATAGCTGAGTGGTGTAAACAGGGCCATGCGATAAAGCCGTAAACGACGGATGGGTCTACGTCAATACAAATGACACAAGTGTTTCAGATCTGTTGACGTGACCCAGAGTGTTGGGGCAAAGGGGCGGTCTGTCGTTAAGAATTCACACCTCTACCTCAGGAGCAGCTGTTGCCCATCTCTCTCCTCCTCAATGAGGGGGAAGGGAGGAATGCTGAAGGAATATTCCGGGTTTATTGCGACCTGACG
>JAFVLL020043156.1:0-17107 GCA_021397915.2 Tor tambroides
CATCGTGGATGGAAGCGGTCAGCCAGACTTTCTACCGTTTCCTGGGATGTACAGGGATTTCCTAGAGTGGGCATACCCAAGAATCCCGGCTGTGGCCCCATGGGTTGCCGCTGCTCTTGGTCCGGTAGACACATCTCGTACATCTTCCTCCGCTTGCGTGTTCTCATGGTCCGCTGCATGGCGGGCACCTTCGTGGACATGCGTTTCATGGGTGGGTCATGGCGAGTGGCGCAATAGTACTGCTTGTGAACCATGTACGTTTCATGCCGGCTGAAGGTGATGTTGCATGCTTCACAGGTGGTCTTGTTTGGGTCGTTGTCACTGTCCACCAAAGACGCGCCGGGACTCTTCACCTCAGGCTGTTTTCCGCCGAGCCTTTCCTCAACTCCTGTTGGTGTAGTAACCTTCTTTACTTGCCCAGGAAGGTCTTTTTCAGGCACTTTCCCACCAGCGTTCATAATATCCAAAACGGACGAATTCAAGCAAGCTGTTGTCACGAGATGACTGTCGGTCTCTGATGGAAGGCATCCAGGGAGCATACCGACCGAAGTGTGGCCACTGTTTGGACTTATGGCGTCGGACACCTTGTCCGGAACACTCGAGAAATCTGGAGACTTTGCCATGTGCTGCCAACGACTGTTGCAGTAGTGCTTCTTGTGGACTAAATAGTTATCTAGATTATTGAAGGTGATGTTGCATTCAAAGCAGGTCGCTCCTTTGGGCATGAGAGGACTGTAGATGACAGGAGGGTAGCTGTTCCCTCCGTGGCGTAGCCTGCGATGCACCAGCTCTGACATTTTGGCTAGAATCTCAGATGCTTGTGGAACCACAGAAATGTCCTGGGAGAAAGCAAACTGCGACAAGAATGGACCCATGGGGAAGGTTGGGCCCATGTTGTGCTGGACAGGTGAGGAAGCTAGCCGTGGACTAGAGGGTTCTGACTTGATTCGGGTGTAAGAGAAGCTAGCCTTGCTTCCTGGGTGACTTTCTCCCTTCTGCAGTCCGAGGGTAGGTTTTTTCTCAGGTCTTTCGAGTTCTCCATCAGGACTGTTGGCCTTGTTAGGTGTGCTCTTAGGACTTTGCATAACCACATCCTTCCTGCCTGACAGTTCTGCTCGTGCTGCCTGTAGGCTTTCCTCCCCTCCTCTTGGGGAGTTCTCGCTGTCGCTCTCCCTGTGAATCTTCCCGGAGTGTCCGTGTAAGTCTTGATGCTGCAGCAGTTCCCTATGGTTCTGGAAGCTGATGTGGCAGTGACTGCATCTGAAGGCTGCCTGTGACAGGTGTGAAAGGATGTGGTGCTGGAATGTAAGGAGTGAATCTGCTGTGAAGTTACAGATTGTGCATTTCAAGCTGGTGCCAGGGGGAAGAGACTCCTCCATTTTGACACCTGTGAGAAAGAAAAAAAGACAGTTGTTTTTGTTAATCTTGCATTTCCACTAATTTTACATTGAGCCTGCTGTAGCATTTTGCATATCGGTTTCCTAGACACACATTATTGCCTGATGAAGATTATTTGATCCATCTTTGATGAACCGCTAAAACTAATTGTTTCTTGATTCTTTTACATGCAAATATATAATTTTAGTTCATTTTAATATTAACATAATGGCAAGCTTTTGGCTGTTGCAGATCAAACCACCTAAAATGGCAGTGAATGTGAAGTACAATGAATAGAATAACGACAGAAATATATTATTATTAATTTATCTTTACTATGTATTTATTACGTGTGTATATAACTAAGAATATAATATTAATATAAAACAATATTATTAATAATATATTATATAATAAAAAATAATTTATATGTTATAGTAACTATTTTAATCATTAATAATATTAAAACAAAGACTATCAGAAATAACTTTTTTTTTCTAACTGTCAAAATCCATTGTAGTTATGATACCAGCATACTCACCACTGTGTGAGCTCAAGTGCATCTCTAGAGCACGAGGGTTGCTGAAGCTCTTGTTGCATTGTGGGAAAGGACAGATACTGGGAGTTTGGTGGGCATTGGCATCAGTCTCTTCAGAGACGTTATCAGGTTCCCTCTGCCGCCCACTGCAGTAATACATCAGGTGGGCCTGAAGGTTCCTTTCACTCCTGTACCATATCCCACATGCTTTACAGGGGAAGATGTCCTCTGAAACACAGAGACAAGCATGTGAAGACAAACCTACAACAGTTCTGCTGAGTTGAACTCAGCTGAAGTGTTTAATTTGACATTATGAGTCTGTAGCATTTTGAATGAAATTGCATTTATGCTGCCTCTAAAATAACTTAAGTCAAAGGTCCAAACACACCTTTTGCAAAAAAGTTGATTTATTATTGAAATTCTCAACATTTGGCTATGGAATTGCATTTCTTTTTCATACTTCTTCAAAAGTAGAAGTAGAAGAGGCATTGTGCAATTCATTACAAATCCCACCCCTATAGGGGATATATCAGTTACGAGTGTTTGGGACGTCTGAATGAATAGCAGTTTTAAATGACAATTCTGCTGTGATGTTGCATGGCAACAGAGATGATTCCAGTAGGTTTGTGCCCTTTCCTCAAGGGCAAATGAAAACATTGCACCATCTGCTAGCAGCATCCTCTGTGTCAAGCTGAACTCTAGACTTCCCTGATAAAGTCGACAAACAAAGTATTTGCAAATGGCTTGAATTTTGCAATTACAAGGTTGGTCAGAGTCCAGATATGTTTACTGTACCCCTAAACTGAAGGGCAGAACATCAAGTTCCTCCAGCAGAGGCTAATCTGTGAATAACTCCAGCATACTCTGTTTTCAGCGTAATACGTTCTGAACTGGCTCAAATGATTGGTTGGAGAGCTCAACGGTGTAGCCGCGGGAACAGGTGAGACCCCATATGCGGCAATATTGTGGCCAAGTTTTATGGCAAGACTCAACCGTACGGCCTCATTGTAAAAGTATGTTGACAGTTATTAGTTTTGATTCGCTGCATACGTGTTTATGATGCCTGTGGACAGTTACTGAGCTTGTGTGTAAACAGAAGCAGGGCTTACTGTTGACTATAGCTGTAGGTAATATGGAGGCCATGGCAGCTTGCTGGGGCAGGAGCTGGATGGTGTCCAGAAGGCGTGCTGGGTACATGCCCTCACCGAGAGACATGTGATTGACCGCCTGCAATCGAGAGTCAAAGTCCACTGCGAACGCCACCAGCTCCTCGCCTTCCATCATGTTCTTGGTCGTGGTGCACCACAACTGACCACCTGCGTGACAGAATGAATAAAGCATTCATTATTACTGCTGCATTTAGACACTGAAGTTTAAAATGTATGCAAAAGTTTCACATGTACTGATTTAAACATGGAGTAGTTTGATCATTTTTATGATTTATTTAAATGGAGTTAAAAGAGAATTAATTACACTTGATTCTTTAAAGATGAAGTGTGTAATTTTAAAATTCATGTTCATACACTTCTCTCCTTCCTTCTTAGTATTCAGAGAAAAATATACCAGTGAATAATTTGCAGTGTAGTAAAAATATTGAACTTGCTATTCATTAAAGAACCCTAAAGAAATGTATTATGGTTTCTAACAAAATATTAAGTAGAACAACTGTTTTCAAACTGTTTCTTTAGCACCAAATCAGCATATTAGAATGATTTCTGAAGGATCATGAGACACTGAAGACTGGAGTAACGATGCTGAAAATTCATCTGTCTTCACAGGAATAAATTACATTTTAAAATATATTAAAATAGAAAACTGTTGTTATTAAAAATTGTAATAATATTTCACAATTTTTACTATATTTTTGATAAATGCAGCCTTGGTGATCATAAGATCTTTTACTTTTAAAAACATTAAAAATCATACCGACCTGAAACGTTTGAACTTTAGTCTATATAATATTATATTTAAAATACTAAACAGTAGTTTAGAATAGTTTTTATTATATTTTATTCTATATTTTTTGCATGTATTATTTAACATTTATTTTAATATTATTTTATTAAAATGATATTTATTATACATTTTCCACAAATATTTATTATTATTTTTTTATACGTTTACTGGAAATTATACAGGTATTATAACTGAACAGGAAAATGCCATACAGGACAGCCTTAAATTCATAAAGTTGGAATGTTGGAAAATGACCATAAAACATCATTTTGTCAAACTAAAGGAATTTTGAGAGTATTCCGGAAACAAAACCAACAAATCACTCTTTTTGCAATTTGCGTAATGTTACACACTTCATCTTTAATTAATCATGTTGCTCTAAAGGGATGGTCTGTATTTACGGTCTACTGTACATCTAATATATGAGTTCAGATCAAACACTCTTGAGCCTTTGAATACATTCAGAAAAGACAGAGGAAAAGAAAAGCAGGGAGGGATAGATGGGAAGTCAGCGAAGGGTTTAAGCTCAGATAGCATTTACACGG
The DNA here is from genome assembly GCA_021397915.2 of Tor tambroides. Lineage (NCBI taxonomy): Eukaryota > Metazoa > Chordata > Actinopteri > Cypriniformes > Cyprinidae > Tor > Tor tambroides. The sequence continues at coordinate 4,417 of JAFVLL020043156.1, forward strand.
ACGGATTTCAGCCGTACTTCATTTGCCATTCAAGAGATTAAAGTTTTAAATATGACTATTTACAAAAAATCTGGCTTCCGAGATAACAACAAACTATGATACGCAGATGCTAAATGGCAGAATTAGGACATTGTTTCAGTAGGGAAGCTGGACAATTAATTAAAGCTCTCAGTTAGAGATGTGCAAACACAGCTCTGCTTTCAGAGCAGCTGTTGGGAAGGTAAGGAGAGAAAGAGAAAGGGAATGTAGTTCCTGAAAATGGTCTGAAAGAATGATACTGCAGAGTCATTTGACTACTCAACTACTTTTTGTGGACAACTAGTTGTCTTATAAAAAATAAGCAGTTGTGCAAATGCTCATAAGCACACAATTAAAGAGAAATCTACACTGTAAAAAAAAATCCGTAAAATTTACGGTAAAAAAATGGCAGCTGTGGTTGCCGTAATTCTACCGTAAAAAAATACGGTAACAACATTTTAGGTTTTAACTAAAATTTACAGTTAAATACCGTAATTTCATTAACTGATGTAATGTTAATATACCAAATAATATGTTAATATACCTATTGAAGTACTGAAATCTGTTTTGTATCTTTGAAATACACTGACAACCACCAAATGCAGGTGGTGATGAGAAAGTCACATGATGAACCAAAGCCCATCACAAGCAGCTTTTAAATAATAACATATATAGAAGGTGCACAGTGTCATTCACACAAGCACTAAACACCATCATGGTGAGGCTCATTAAACTGAAATATGCAATAAGCATTCATTTAACAACATTAGATGTAACATACAACCCTAATAAACATAACTAATAAGAAAAAACTAAGAAGAAACATAGTTATTTCAAAGAAAAAACATCAAATTCAAACAAAATTTGAAATGCAACGCAGGGAATTCTGGGAATGTCAGTTTACGGGTTTTCCCTGTAAATTGTACAGGAACTTACCGTTAACCATTTAACAGGTTTTTGCTGTAGCATTTTCACAGTTTTTTACCGTTAAAATCACGATCATTTTTTACAGTGTAAGGATGAAATCGTTAAATAATCACTGTAATACTCTGTTTTCAAGGGGTGCTCAAAAATGAAAGACATACGATCAGATCAGATATATAAAAAGAAAAAAGTTCGAGAATAAAATGGCTTTCTATGCAGGCACTGACTGCGAAAGCTTCAGTGTGTTAGAAATGCACGACTGCTGCCTGAAAGCAGCTTATCATCGTGTGAATCTGCAGCGGGGAGAGACTCTTCAGACGGGTCCTCTTCATCAGCGGGATCCTGTCACACACCACACACTGCCTGGAGAGGCTCTCTCGTTCCTTATCTCCTAATTAAAATAACAAAAACTGCCGTCGCCATCAGCGCAGATCAAAACTGTCACCTGCAACAGCAGGGGGGCGCAGGTCACCTCTGCCTGCTCAAGAGTACTGCTGGAAGTTGCATGAAGAACTCATTACACTTACACTAGAAAAGGAGGCAGAAATGTTATGTATGCAGGGCGCTGCCGCATTGTGGGATGGCCCATGAGTTGTGGCGTCAAAACGGATCACTGGCAAACTTTGAGACTGCCCACTGTGCCCAGAAATAAGGTGTAATAAAAATCAGAACAATATTAGTGTTGCTGTCATATCCTTCTCTGATGCTGCAAGATGAATTTTCAACTCGTTTTGCTTCAGGTCTTGGATTCTACGTCAGACATCAAGTGGCGATCCAACACATCACATGCAGTCAAACCAAAAATTATTCAGACACCAGATGTCATTTTTGATATTTCTTTATTAGTGGGTGCAGGACACTATATTTCATTTATGTAAGTGAGGAGAGCAAAATAAAATAAACTGTGACATTACACCCAAAAATTCTTCATACAGTGGACTACCAGTAAAACTGATAAAAATTTGGGACCAAAAATTTGATTTGACCATGTTTTGTTACATACCTTTCTGTCAAAGTAATCTGACATTATCAAGATGAATTTATTCTGACACAGTTTACCTCTTGAGTTCTTGTCATATTTTAATACCATTTTCTAAACTATGGCGAATAAACTGTGATAATGTGAGAAATGTTCAAGGTGTCTAAATAAATATAGGTTTGACTGTACAGTATCATATAAGTGGTATTTTAGTATTATTTATATAATATTGCAGTATTTAGTATTTAGCTTTTTTTTTACTCCAGTTTTACTTATAGTAATTAATGCTCCAATTTCAACTTATTTTATTTTAGTTAGTTGCCAAGGCAACATTTATAATTTTCATTCATGATTTTTTTCAGTTGAGGGTTTATCAAAAATAAATAAATAATTTGTTAATAATGAATTGTTTCAGTTTCACTTAACAATAAAACAATGTGTCATTCAAAATAAGAATATGCTTAAAATTGAGAAATATTAATAATGTCAATAAATATCAGCAAATGCTAATTTATTATCATGACATTTTTGTTTAAAATGCATAAAGGAAAACCAAATTGATTTATAATACAAAATATAATAGGAATATAATATATAATATTAAAATACAAAAAATTTATATTTTACATTTATATTTTTTTTTAAATCAAAATTTAGACGGTGGATTAGGCTGGATGGATGACCTTTGACCTTAACAACAAAAGATAAGGGAAATGTTTTCTCCTGCCTATTAAATGCTGATACGTCTATTTATTTTGCTATTAATATCTATAATTATATGGTTGGCTGCATTTTTAATTATTAGCATTAAGCGTTTCCCCTACAATTCTGTGACCCTATCAAAACATGCAAGCTACCAGTTAAAAAACACACCTGCCAGTTACCATCTTGGAAATAAAATGTTTGCATTTTTAATGTTAAAACATTCTTAACTTTTCTCAGTTTACTAAAAAAGAAAAGAAAAAAAAAAAAAAAAAACAGAAAAAAAATGCATGATGTTACTTCCAGTTTGTCCAGTACACTGGAAATGACAGTTCAACTTGAGCGCTTTGCATTGTTGGATACAGGGACTCTATACTGCATTTTTGGCAAATGCTGTATAAATCTTCTAAATACTGTGGAAATAATAAGAGTAATATGCCAATATTCTATGTCAAACACAGCCTAACTTCATGCAGTGATGAAAAAAAGGCTGGCTTGAACCTTTCGCAGGTGTGGGCAGTCAGGCCAGCTTCTTTGAAAGTAAATTAATGTAGAAACATTTCCAACCGACTTTCCTCCTCAACTCAAGGAGCTCACAGGGTCAAAATGTCAAACTTAAAGAACATCCACAGTTCGGATGGAGACTTCCTGTCTGTGCTATTGTAAGTTCACACACTGAAATACACAGGTCGATGAGCGGCCCTAAAGCGAAAGTGCACGCGCAGGAGAGACGGGACCCCGGCTGAAAAGCGTTAGCCAGCGCGGTGCTGCTTTCGCCTGTGAGCTGTCTGCAGCAGAAGGCCTTTGTGCCGCGGCCAACACAGTCGCAATGAAGCCTATTGTTTCTGTCCTCCTGCAGCGCACCTGATAAAAGAATAAAGAACTATGACATATTCCAAAAACAATGGAGGAATTAAGGACACACAATAAGCCAGATGCTTCATTAAAACAATCAAAACCCGGTATCCTGTACACAGTCCAGATAACTTTAAAAAAAAAAAAAAGCTTCTTTTCATACAATCTCCCGCTATAGAATCCACTAGCGCAGGCTCGTCCTCGCGGCCCAAACTCCCCCCTCGTTCGCACTAATGATGCTTTTAAACACTTACTTAAAGATGTTCGCATAAAGGAATTACAGGAGGGTTCAGCGTTATGCAATTACATGTGTAAGTCCGTGCCGTTCTAATCAAACGCACCAGGATGAGCCGCAGACCGAAGCCCTCAAAGGCGCCTAACGCAGGGCACGAGCACTTTGAATGATCACTTTAAAAGATCGACCGTGTTGTAAACGCTCAACACAAGCCTTTCTACCGCTCGTTTGCTTTCTCTTTCTGTCTTTTTGTGGCAAAAGCCGACAGAAGGGTTTGCTAATGAACTGGCCTCAGGACAGCTACTCAAATGTTTGCATGTGTAAACAGTGAAAGACTTTAATAGTTTGCTGTAAAATGCATAGTTAAACATATCCGTGTTTGTTTCTCCCATCTGTCCAGACAAACGGCTGCATCAGAGGTCGTAACGGCGGTGTGGAGCACAAACCTTAACGCTACGCCAAAAATGACACTGCCAAAAATGAATCTGGGACAAAGGAAGGCAAATGCATCCTTTATATTTTGTGTCAATAAAGGTGTATTTGATGTTTAAATTGTATGTCATCCTTCCAGAAAGATCAGGTGGCTTTACCTTTAGAAATCCAGTAATTCATTCACTACAAGCAAAGCTTGAGCAAAAAAATCATATCATATCATATCATATCATATCATATCATATCATATATATATATATATATATATATATATATATATATATATATATATACACACATACACACACACACACATTCCACTTTCTCCTTATATCCCTGTATAGGGAATGATAAGTAATTATAATCTGTTCCTCTGTTTTTCTTTACTATGAACTACATGCTAATAATAATAACAATAGTTGTAATAATTATAATAACAAAAATTAAGTAACAAGCAGTTCTTAAATGGTGGGTCTATACCCAAAAATTGGTTGCACATTGTTTTGATTGTACAGGAGGGAGGAAAATGATGCTAAATACCAATAAAATCATTGCCCAAAAGCTTTTAATTTGTTATTAATAGAGAACAATGCATCTCATAACTTCAGCTTTACTAGCAGGCAGCATGCAATATGCTGCTAATAGTAAAATGGAACGTATTTTGAGACCTCAAGGCTTCAAGAGGTTAAAAAATACACACAAAAGACTCAGTTTTGTCTCTATATCTGAATAAAAGGCTGAGAAATAATCTAATACAGCAAACAACAAGTGACTGAATAGTTGCTCATTTTGTTCTATCCTCAGAAATAGATGTTCAAATTTAAAATCTGAATGAAAAGGAAACAAACACAAAGGTGCTAAAATGACCTACAAAATAAGTTGCAAAATCAAAATAAAATAAAAATGGACACTTTTGGCTTTTTTAAAGCATGTTCCTGGTCATAATGACTGTAAGTGGTTTACCACATGGAGCAATTTCTAATTCATTCCCAATTCCCAATGGATAAAATCAATTCCCTCCATACATTCTTTCTAGCTGAGTATTGTATCACTTGGAAATACATCAGATTATGGAAGTAAAATGGGTTGCATTTCATGCTTGCTTTGAAAAAACCTTGCCTGCTTAAGACTGAACTCAGAACAGCAATGAAATACTGTAGCCACTGCTTTGCTAACACTCATTTTGAACTACATGTGAATGCACACCCACACTTCGAACCTCAGTAATTAATTATTAAGAACAAAAACACAAACCAATACAGCAAATCTGAAAAAAAAGAGTCTTGTTACTGATAAGCCATCAGACTGATTTGTTCTGTCTCAATGTCAACAATCACTGTGTTTGGCCATAAGGGGGCACTGTTCCCATACTGTAATACAGACCTGACCTATCAGAGCTCTCTCTGCTCATCCCAAAACCACACGAGACCAATCTCAGACACACAGCTACTTGTCCCCTCCTTGTTTCCCCGAAAAGACAGTTTTTTGTAAGCTTTTCAGCCATTTCATTGTCTTGTAGTGACTGTTTTACAGTATTTTCTGAAGCATAAATACCTGACAACATGAGAATTATTGTACACATGCTTACATTCTTTGCAGATTTGTAGAAGAGTTCAAGTAAATAAAATGACAGTAGCATTACTAGCATATAAAGTATAAAATAAATGTAGTATAGTAGTATGTAGTACAGTACACTGCTATGTTGTGGTGTGAAATGCAGTATTGAATTAGTATAGTATCATATAGTAGTCTATGGCAGAGTACAGTATTTCCTAAGTATCTGCAATGACAGAACAAAAGAAATTTGAAATTTCTTCTCAATATTACAAATTCCAGCTCAAAAGACTACAGGTTTCTAACTCTCATCAGATATAGAAATGTGTTTATAATACTGAATGATTTATAATAGTCAAAATGTGATGTTTTTTTAATGATTAAAAGCTGATTTTGACAAATCCTTTAAGAAGTACTTTTCATTTGCAGATTTGAGAATCACACTGACAAAAGCTTTAATTTACTGTGTTTACAGCAACAGCTGTGATGAGAATTAGCATTAAAAACACATCCGCTCATCAGTTTAACGTCAAGCCCAAACTTTGTTTACACATCACATGAATGTTGCAAAAGCATTTCTGGATGAAAAGCAAGCATCCCGCAGCGGAAAATAAATATATTTGGCTTGAAATTACACATATTTTGTACATGCATTATGATGGAAAAAAATAAAAAATAGAATTTGATCTACTTTAATGAGAAGCGGCATAGATTAGCTCAATCATGGTGAAAAATCTCGAGAAATACTCAAGAGTAAAAGAGAGTGTTGAGCAAACATTCTCACCGAGAGCAGTGCTCACTTCTTCAGGTTACCGCGTTTTGGTTGCGGCTAGTCGACATGTGTTTACTGCGGCCCCCGCTGGGAGGGACACACACATGCCACCCGTTTTGACCATCAGCGTTAATGGGACGTCACGCCTTCGTGGCAGCGGGGAGCGGTAGTGTTGAGCTGCGCAGCAGACCCCCAGCTGTGGTCGGTGGCCCGCGTCCCCTTCCCAGCATGCTCCACGCTGGGGAGCAGGTGAACGGCCGGACTCCAGCGGGACCACTCTCTTCCAACGTGGCTCCGTCCCCGTGCCACATGGGCCCGTGGACGCTTGCCCTCATGCAAATGCACGGCCTGGAAAAATGGCTCCTTCTCCTCTTTGGAAACCTCGACTCGGGCCGTCTGGCAGTGGCGTTTTTTCGTGGGAGATTGAGCCAGATTGATGCACCTGTCAACCATTTTGGAAGATGACGGATCGCTGCGACATGGACAAATCGCAGGAGGAGAGCTGACAAAGATGTCTCGCAGTGGAAGTGCATTCTGGGAAAAGAGGCCTTTGAGGATAAGGCGTGTCTTTTTTTTTTTTTATAATAATACAGTAAACCAGGGTTTCCCAAACGCGGGTTTGTGAACCCCTGGGGGTTCATGAGGAAACTGCAGGGGGTTTGTGTGTTGATGAAAAGCTAGTAATGAATTATATCCAAAGTAAAATTTAAATAAATAAAAGGGACTGCCTGATAATTGCTATATTCATTAGTGCAATTATCAAATCAAAGGCCATAATTTAATTAAGTAACTGCATAGATGCTCTGCTTGTTTTAAAGAGAAACATGACAGTGTTCTCAGTAAATGCAGCAAACTCCATCTCTGCATGTACTGCAAGTTTAACGTTCACTTGGGAATGCTACATGTGCTAGAATCACTTTATTTACACATTTGTGCAATTTCCATCATTTTTGTGGGTGGAAATTTACAGCATTTTTATTTTCAGCCAAAATAAAAGGTTTGTAACATGTAATTTGTAGTGTAAAATTAATTTGCATCGTAAAATAAAATTGTCATTATAATTACCAAATATCCATTTTTTATAATCGTACAATTGTAATTTACAGTAATTGTCAATTCTGGCTTCATTTTTGTAATTTGAATTAAAACAACAACAACAAAAATAATAACAACAATATCTATAATAATAATTATTAATAATGTATTATTATTTATTATAATCTATTATTAATAATACATTTGTCAATTTGATTGGGTTTCTAAAATAATAATAAAAATGATAATTTTACAGTACAATTGTAATTTGCAACAGTATATATATATATATATATATATATATATATATATATATACACACACATATACACTATTATTATTATTTGTTTAAAAACATGTCTTCATCCTTTAATACAACAAAAATATTGATTATCATTTATTATCATTTATCATCATCATCATCATCATCAGTTTAAAAACCCAGTCAAAATTATTACTATTTATTATAAATTAATTTATAAATTATTACTATTATTATTATTATTATTACATTTGATTGGGTTTCTAAATACCAGTGCATCTAAGTGCAACAGTGCTAACTAAAAAAAGTTAACCCCTGTAGTCATCCATTGGCTCAGTGTTTGTCTGACCAATGGCGAATGAGGGAGTGTTTGGGAACCTGTTTGAAGGCAGATCATATTTGCAATTGCGTTTCGTAACACTAATGGTGTAGAAAGGCATCACCTACAATCTTACCCGAGAAACCCAAACGCCTGCACCACAACCCTTCTGTAATTCCACATATTGCGCAAAGCGTGAGCTAATTACGTCCGCCGTCGCTTCGAGCGTCTGAAATAAACAGTCAGTGGCTAAAGGATCTAATTGTGTTTGTCGGCTGGTGCGGAGGGAGGACACTGCTGCCCTTGCACAGTGCCATGCTGTCGTCCTGGCACGGCCCGTCCACTGCCCCAGGTACTGCCATACGGCCATCTGGAGCTGACATCTGTCTCTCTATTGATCATAAGGGTTTAGCACTTGATCAAACAGACTGCGACAGGAAATTGCTCTTTTCCCCACAGTAAAGGTGGGCGGCAGGCACGGGGGTAATAGAGTGGAACAGATTCGCTGGGTCTCGCTGCAGCACACACCAGCCCTGGCATCCACAGCAAACGTGGAACGGGCACTGGTGGAAACGCTGTACCAGGGTGTGCCCACTTCAGCTGGTGTGTGTGTGTGTGTGTGTGTGCGGCAAGACAGTCGTCCCAGGAGAAGAAATAAAGCGGCAAAGGGACTGTTTTGAAATGAAAATCCTTCCCGCTGATGTCTACGGCATCATTAAAACTTCTCGATATGCGTTGAAAGGCTTCACTTCACAGCACACTTTGGAAAATGACACAAAATGGCAAAAGAGTTTGGAAAGGTGTCAAAAACAAACCCAAATATATCCCAAAATATTTACCGGGATAAATGTGCCAGATGGGGAACGTTCTGCTTTTTTCAGATGCAAACATACTCTGTAGCTCAGGATATGCTGAATACAGGAACATTTTAATGAGCGCAAAACATCTGCTAAACTCCTCATGCTAGTTCAGTGAACCACTTCCAAAAAAACACTCAACATTTCAGAACGTTTATATGGATTTAATCCTTTGAGTTGCATAAAACACAATGGTTAATATGTTTACATTGTTATGAAAATAAATGAAATATAAATTCATATGCTTCATATACAGCAAATAAAGACATTTAATTAATCATAAATTGTTTTTATTTGCTTCATATACAGTGGCTCTAAATATTTGTACATTTCACATATGCTTAAAAATTGCTGAATCACTGCATTATATAACAAAACCAAGTGTCATTTATTAAAAAGAGAGAAGAATTTTAAGAAGCTTTAAACTAAAATTATTGTAAACAGTAACGGTAAACAAACAATTTAACAACAACAACAAAAAAGCTTTAAATTATACAATTCATTGTATATGTTGTGAAGACAAAATGAAGACAAAAAAAGTAGAAAAAATTGTGGTTGTCAAATGTTAAAGTTAGTAGGTTAAAGATATTGAATAAATGTCTCACAAAAAAATAAATAAATTTAGAATCCAGAATTTTATATATATATATCTGTGTGTGTGTGTGTGTAGAGATTTTTATTCTCATTTACACACACACACACACACACACACACACACAAGTATAATATAATATTTCAAAATACTTTTTGGAACCACTGTTTATGTGAAAACATGATGCTTTCATGCATCAGTGTGAATTAGATATTTTACATTTCATATAGTTAAAACACACTTTACCCCCTTTATACATGTGCTGAGGTCGCATTTTCCCCAGTCAGTAGAAACAGCAGACGTGTCACTATGACATTTTGTTTGTGCGTGTAATTCGGCTCATGTTAAGTTTGTGATTCACCCCTCCTCCTGCCCCTCATTTCTCCTTCTCTCCGCTGATTAAACCTGCAACCGCTCCCCGTCTCGCATTTCCATTCAATCTCAGGGCACCAAAAGCCAGACGCACAAGGTTCTTCCACTTTCACAGCTTCGCAAAGCGATAGAGGGAGACAGAAAGAGAGAGAGAGAGAGTCCTGTAGCCCAAGGAAGAACAAGTTGAAAGTGCGAAGGAGGAGGAAAAAAAATATGACCAGGGGATGTGATAAAAAATTATCAGCGAGTGTGTTTTCCTGTTTGGTTTTAATCTACATTTAATTAAATTCTTATCTGCTGTGTGCTTATGGCTGCATTTGAATGGCACGACTGCATTCATTATGAATGGTAAAATTGAACTTGGCGCATTGTGTGTGGCCCAATAAAGCAACAAGGCTCACTGCGGTGCATGCAGGAAGAAATCAAGTCAATTAAGACGCTCTTTAAATTACCACTGTATCAAAACAAGGAGCGCCGCACACTCCATAATAGAATCCTGACAGGATTAATGCAAACAGTTGCTGTGTTTAATATACATCAGCCCATCGCATGAGCCCGTCCCGTCCTGAGGGTCCAGATTTACTGGCCTGAGAGGCTCATTACATCAAGAGGTCAAATGAAATGAATTTGTAGAAAATACCAGCCTGTTAAAATATTTCTTCATTCCCAGCTTAATGTTCAGACAACTATAAGGAGGCAATTTGTAGACTGATTCCCTTAGAAAAGCATAAACACTGTGACACCATTAAAACTTTGCTGTGTTTGTTTGAGCATCTCAACTAGCAACACTGGCTCAACCAATGGGGTGAGTTTAGGGCGGGACTATGAGGTTGTTTGACCAATGACCGACTGGAAACATGCTTAAAAACACTGATTATTTTTGCAATACTCTTTAGTGCTACTGGTGGCACTCAGATTTTTAGAAGAGATCTCAATTTTTTTAAAACATGTTATTTTTTAACTTCTACACATTAAATTGATGAAAACTGACAGTATAGACATTTATAATGTTACAAAAGATTTATATTTTATATAAATGCTGTTCTCTTGAACTTTCTATTCATCAAAGAATCCTGAAAAAATGTACCAGTTTCCACAAAAATTATTAAGCAGTACTACTGTTTTTAACATTACTAATAATTATTTTTTTTAAAAAAAAATCTGCATATTTGAATGATAACTGAAGGATCACATGACACTGAAGACTGGAGTAATAATGCTGAACATTCAGCTTAGCATCACAGGAATAAATTACATTTTAAAATATATTCAAATATAGAAGTTATTTTAAATACTGTAAATTGTAATATTTCACAATAATACTGTTTACTGTATTTTTGATTAAATAATTGCATCCATGGTGAGCACAAAACATTACAAATTTTAAAGAGTTCAGCTGTTTTAACAGTAGTGTCAAAAATCTCAAAAATCCCAAAATGTGATCTGTAATATCTTTTTTTTTTTTTTTTTTAATCAATCAGCAACTATTAAAGAAATACTTCTAAAGTCTTGTTCCTCACATTTGTATCCAGAGGAAAATGGCCAAATGTCTCAAACTGAATTTAGCTTTGCCAAAACACTAAAGTCTGCAATCAAAATCTCAATATGAACATTTCTCATAAAATTCTTCCTAGTCTAAATAAAAGAGCTGATATGCACATACATCTTATAGCACTACACTCTTCCTGTATGTCAACAATGATCTCATTTGTCTAATTTTGTTCCTCCCAAGACATTTTAGGAAAAACGTCTGAGTCAGACTGACAGTTAATTGAGACATAACAGAACTCCATGACTTAATGAAAAAACTGAGGAAAATTTTACAAGTAAAACACAAAAAATCTGTAATGAGTCAATAACTACAGACTCTAAGCATGTTTAAAGACTTGCACTATGTCAGAAAGAAAGCAGACGTACATCAAAAAGGGTGCAGTGATATACAGTAATGCCTTTGATGAAGAGCAGGATTTGCAGGACTCCATACGGCAGAGAGCGATTCATCAGAGGAAGGACAGAATGAGAGAGTCACAACGCAGACGCTACAGTCAGACCTGTCAAAATCCTTAAATTCAGATCAGGCCTTTGCGTGTGTGTGTGTGTGTGTGAGAGAGAGAGATGAATGGCCGTGGTGCGTTGCAGAGGGATCGCAACAGATAATCGCGTCTCTCTCAAGCGGCAGCAGAGCGCTCAGATCTGCTCTTTTAAAATAATGTCGAGGGAGTAAAGTGTCTCCAAAAGCCCCTGCGTGCAGGTTATCTTGGGCATTCTGTGTTTGCCGTTTAAATCTTAACGGGACACGAACAGGTGCGGAGAGCAAATACATCTGGAGTGGATAGGAACTGGACTGGAAATGTTGTTGCAGAGGAGGGAAAGATTAGCTGTCGCATGGGCCTACCGAGATGAAAGTCTCTTCCGATGGCTTTTATTCCCTCCACATAAAGAAGGAGAGAAAACGGGGGTGGGAAAAAAAAAACTATGAAATGTGCAGCACACCTTGTACAACTCAATTTTATGATGTCCATTACCTCACTTTCACCATCACACTTCTGTCTGCACAAACGTCCCTGATCATCAGCTGCTGGGGTACTAACATGCATTGCTAAGTCTGATTTGTTTTAGTGAATCAGTTTGTTCAGATGATTTATTTGAATGAACTCATTAAACGCCATCTAAAATACCATAATTTTACTGTTAACTCTTTCCCCGCCAGCGTTTTTTAAAAAAGTTGCCAGCCACCGCCAGCATTTTTGATGATTTTCACCTAAATTTGACGGCCCTCAGAA
>JAFVLL020043157.1:0-13909 GCA_021397915.2 Tor tambroides
TATTTAAAAATAATAAAATTACTATAAAAGGTCATCTGTTAAGTAAAGATGCATATTTCTAAGTTTTGATAAATTCGCGATTGTGTTTTATGGGGAAAAAATACAAAAACAAAAATATTCTTTTAAACTTTTATGGTTATTTACAGTTACGGGTTTGCCATGTTATTTTACATAGAACATGTACATTTACAGTCTATTTCTGTAATTTTACATTTTTTCCACGGTATTTCAAAAAAACAGGAAAAAAAACGTAAAAAAATACAGGAAAAACCCTGTAAAATTACAGATTTTTTTTACAGTGTGTGTTTGAAAAAAGGACGTGATCGTCCTCTGCTTTTTTCTGAGGTGCATTTTACCCCAGAACGCCAAAGAGCAAAGAAGTGAATGAATGAAGCTCGTGACAGAGGCACCCAAGAGATGATTCGCCTTGTGATTGGCTGAATGTTAGTTCACTCAAATCTAAGTAACAAATCAGAGAACGGGGGCGGAAATATTGGCAATCGGTCAAAGAAAGTGCAGGGGACAGAATCAGCTGCTATGACCCTGGTGTGCACCATGCAGAATGGAAATAAAATCCCATATCCCAAATCCCATCTTGAGTCACCTCTATCTTTCTGAGCAAGCACATAAAATTTAGGTCAATTGTAGTCCAACTGACATGTCTACATGGTGGATTAATTGGGTCTGTTAGTCCAACTTTGCAAATTTTCAGTCAAGCTTAAATCAGATTTTTAGTCTGCATGTAACTGCACTTAGTGAGTTGAACTCAAGAACTGGATCAGTTTGATCAGCTAACAAATCATTAGAACCTTTGCTTCATCAAGTTTTGGTGAGTAAAAACATCTGATAAGATGAGATTTAACAGAAAGATTCATTCACATATTCGACATCACTGCTTTTTTTTCTCATGAATTCCTCAAGGAGAGCTAGGGCATGTGTCAAGATTTTTAGACCGTGAATAACAACATAATTTTGTCTTTCACATAAAGCTATTTAATTGTGCTAAGAAGCTTCATGTTTATTGTAATTTGGCATATTGTAATTTGAAATATACTATGACTGATTTTGGGCCAAAATGAGGCTACCACATATACAACAATTTAGTCTATTATTGAAACAAATTTATGTATTTAACACAAGTTTAGCAGAATATAATCATCCCCAGATCTTTGAAATGAATGTGCTCTTGTGTTTCGGTCTCTTCATTGGGTGTCAAGAAAATTTTTCTGGAAATGACTGATAATGGCTCGGAACATAATGTGTTAGACCAGCACTTCTCAAAGTCCGGACTCCGGTCCGGATCCGGACTGCCTCCATTTCGTATTTAAAGAGCATAATTATATTTCCTACTTTGATAAACGCATGTTAAATTTGTAAATCATTTGTTTAGTTTTTTTTTTAATGTCTTTTTGGAGATGGTCCGACATGAAAGCGAAGACGAGATTTTTAAAGTTTTCCTGCGTGACATTGTTGTCATGACATCCATGACAACATATGATGTTTGACATAATCGACACTTCACCGCTGTGTAATATTTTACAGTTTTTAATATTTTACAGAGTTTATTTTTTTTTATCACTTAGATTAGCTGTATGTTTCCCATACATTGATCAAAACTGACCGCCACAAATAGATTTCTTATACTCGGTTGAATAAACATGAGCACTGCACGTTTCAAAATCAAAATGCAACGTGGGTGTTTTTATATGAATGTATCTTTGAAAAGAACCAACCGCCTTTAGAAAAGCTTGATTTCATTTTCATTTTGTCTTCACTGTAATGCCTGATAAAGTAGCTTTTGTGAGTACAGCGCTTATTTGATTACAGCCGTTACCGGGAAAACCGCTATATCTCCCACTCCAAAAGTGCCTCCTGCTGGCAGAGAATGAATTTGCAATTGCAAGTCTGTGGGAAACACTGGTGTCTGTTAAGAAACATAAACAAAAAGCTTCAGAACTGTTTTGAGAAAGTGCTTAAGTTTTGAGCCATGTATTATTACTATGAATTAGGCTACTACTACTATTACTATCTTGTGCCCTGCAATAAACATTTAGTCATACTCTCTTTTATGAGATGAAGTGGAAAAAAAAAAAAAAAAAGAAAATCGGCCAAATATATCGGCATCATATACTGGCCACTGGCTGCCCTGATTTCTAAATATTGGCATCGGCATCAGCCAGAGAAAAACCCTTATTGGTCGACCTCTATTGCTGACGCTTAAATTATTTTGCCACTTTTGAACTTGTTATTAATGTATTTTGAATGCAAAAGGCTTTTTTTTTTCCAAAAAATTAGTGTTGATTTGTTATGCACATTTATTTAAAAAAAAGTTTTGTAGTAACTGATTGTTCCTGACCTTTGAAATTGATGAAAAATCTAGGGCTGTGAAGATATGTAGATGCATCGCGAATCGAGAAATGATTCAGCATCGATTCTGACATTTTCCAAATGCATCGCTATTCTTTCTCGAGTTGATTCTGAGCTTAGTTTTGAACAGCAGATGGCACTGCATGCTTTAGAAACAGCCGTACTCTGCTTGTTTCCAAATCCTTAGACACACTTGAACCTAAAATAATCATTGTAGCAGCAAAAACTCCTTTTAGTTTACCACATAGGAAATGCCATTGAACAGTGTTTGATGCGTGCTTCCTCTTTTTCAAAGAATCCACAAAGTTGCCGAAAGTGCATCTCTTTTTATTTTGCTTTCAAAACTTAAAACAAATGTAAATCAATTAAGTCAGTCCATAAACAACATAAACTTAATGGCTTGGCTCGGCTCTTTCTTGTGTGCACGCCATCTCCTGTGAACGCGGTCAAAGACAATATCCGCTGACGACGCTTCCCCTTGGCTCTCCGACATAACGCCAATATATGCCGATGGCACCACCTAGTCCCCACCTCCTATAGAGGACTCGTACATACAAAAAACACAAGACAGCCATACAAAGCAATACTTAATTCGAAAATAATAAATAAAAGAATATTTTAAATGAATTCAATATTAAAAAATAATATGGCTCCTGCAATCATTTGTAAAATTCGAAAAGGTTGAAGCGAATTACAATGGTGTTCACATTAATCTTGCGTCATAAAAGCATTCTGAGCCGAGGTGAAATTACATGACTCAGCTGAACGCACGAGCGCTCTTCAGCACTCTTCTTCATGAGCATTTGAGTGTACGGATAAAAACTAAATTAGAGTGCCATCTGCTGTTAAAAATCTAAGCTCAGAATCGATTCCAGAGAGAATCACGATGCATTTGAACATCTCAGAATCGATCCACAAAATGATTCTGCATCGATTTATCGTCACAGCCCTAGAAAATTCAGATTCAAACCTTTGAATGTAGATTTTGAGAACCCGTGTTAGACTATCAGTAGTGAAGGTCCTCTAACAGACAAGGTAAGCACATGGGCCTGTTCCAGCAGCCTCAAGCATTTATCAGCAATCACTGGCTTTTCAAATAAGTTTTGTTGTTGTTGTTGTAACTTTTCATCTGAATGTTGTCATCCTAAATCAGTACTTCCATCAAAGCCTATCCTTTGTGAAGTCATTATAAGTCATTAGAAGACTGTGATCACGTGGATTATGGACTGCATTTTTACTGTACTTATTGAAAGTGTTTTGAAAATGATATTGGGTACATCAGATCTGCATAAAAAAACTACCTATAGAAATAGAAAGGATGGAAATAATGAATGATTGCATGATTGAAACTTTACAACCAACTCCATTAAAGTGATGCTTACAGTAATGTAGGGCTGTAGCTATCGAATATTTTAGTAATCGAGTATTCTACCGAAAATTCTATCGATTAATCGAGTAATCGGATAAGAACCCCTTTTTCTTTATTAAAGAGCAATGCTAAATATACAAGAGAAAACAAGGCAGGTCTCTTAAAATGAACAAGTAATTTGTTTCCTTTTTAGAAAAATGAACATTTTTATTGCTGAAATTGCATATATTAATAACTGTGAAAACTAAACCCATTTAGTGCATTTAATTGCCATATTACATTCAAAATGCAAATAAAAATATATAAAAATATAAAAATCATTTTCAAATTACTTTAAAAAAGGTAAACATAGTACAACCTAAAACTAAGACATAAATCAAAATAATAGTAATAAAAAAAAAAATAAAACCTAAACATTGTGCAACTTAACTTTCAAGTTTCAGCCTAACTACAGCTCAGGCATGACACAAGCCTTTACTTAGAAGGCTTTGTGGCTTTTGTAAGAGGCAAAAATTAGTGGACAGGAAGCTAACGTGGAACAAAAACCATACACATAACACATTTTTCAGCAACATGAATTTAAAGTTATTTGGAGAATAAACCCTCTTAAATGTCTCTATGCATACTGGTGTGTGTGAGATCCTTTAAAGGAGCATGGTTGCAAACATGGTTCACAAACTTTTTACATACAACATATTTTAGGTGCTATAATAATTAAAGCTATGATTAAAGAAAATGACAATTATAAAGTTGTTTTATTTTCTGTCACCTAATGTTTTATTGTTATTTATTCTTAAAATAGCCTTATGAAATGTTTTCTTTTTCCTCGGAAATTCTGTGTTGTGTATCTGGTTATCAAATGAAGGCATAAAACATTAATTTCCTTTATCTTTAAATTATTGAAAATTTAAACTTTTTGGCAAACAAAGGGGATTTACTATTAAAGTTAAAACATGGAAGAAATGTTGTTTGATCATTCCTTAAATAAAGTTTTCATAATGTATGTACATTCTGCTGAACAATAGTAATTTTTGTTCAGTAATGAAAATTAGTAATTAGTAATGAAATAGTAATTTCTGCTGCAATGTCTTCAAATAAAACCGGACTTTTATTTTGACGGGTTGCCGTGAATACCTAAAAATTTCTGTGTATATGATATGACGCTAGTTTTACTCAAATGAAACGGGAAAACGCTCATGAAGTGACTCTCAGAACAGATCTGGAGATGTTGTTCATGTGTTTATGTCCTCATTTAGATGCAGATGCTGAAATCACCGCGAGCGTCACGCGCGCTTCAGTGTGTGTGTGTGTGTGGTAAAGGAAAACACGCGTCTCTGCCATTCATTCATACAGAGATATGATCGCGTAATATGAGTTAATGCTGACCAGATCACGTAAATCAGTGGAAAATGAATAGAAATGAATATTTTGTGTAAATAAATATCAAGTAAACGTATAACAATATATAAACCCTGGCAAAGCTATATTATCAGAGCATAGCGGAGAGCAGATCAGTGAAGGAGATTTTAGCAGCGTTGCCCAGTACAGCTGTACTAGTACTACAGCTTGTCACAGCACAGTAACGCTACTGCAAACAGGAACAAATATACTACATAGAAATTTCCTCTCGGTGCGTTATTTGAGCGGACTCTGCTTTTCCGGTGAGCATGAGCGGTAACGGAGCAGAATGCACACTGATAGAGCGCAATATTGAACGAAGCGTCACGCGGCGCAGTGATAAGAGTGAACCTGAACACTGCTGGGCGGCGCGGCGCGGCATATATTTTCGGCGGCCAAAAATTCAGTGCATCCCTATAAAATGGACTAAACGATTCTTCGAGGCACATAATTTGCCTCGATGATTTTTTGTATTCGAGTTACTCGAGGAATCGTTTCAGCCCTACAGTAATGATTATTTGTAGCCAGGGCTGGGGAGTAACGAAATACATGTAACGGCGTTACGTATTTAAAATACAAAATATGAGTAACTGTATTTCGTTATAATTACATTTTAAATAGGTGGTAATCAAATTACAGTTACATCCGAAAAGTATTTTAGATTACCAAAGATTACTTTGAATTTTAATGTAATTTCTTAATTTAAGTAAACAGTTTGGGGATTTTAACCAATTAGGCAACTGATTCTCCGTTGGAAAAAACAAAAACAAAAAAACAACTGCGTGCAGCCGCCTGTTCATTTAGCAGCTGGTAGTGAGAGTACGCTCATCATTACTACACAAAAATGGACGACACAACAGAAAGCCATTAGCGTCATGCATTTCTCTCATGGAAATACAAAGACTAGTTTATAAATCTGAAAAAGGACGTAACATCAGTGCAGTGCAATGCCTACCTGCAACAAAACTTCTATCGGCATCGAAGGATACAACGTCTAATCTGAAAAAAGCATCTTGAGGGAAGTTGTTCTTGATCTTTGAAAAATTTTTTCTCTATTTTCTCATATTTTGAGTGTTGAATGGTTATTACGTTTAATATTTCTAAGAACTTAATTGAAAAATGACACCGAATTCTCCTAGAATTCACACTTTGCATTCAGTTAACAGATCCATACGAATCATGCATGAAATAAAAGTTTATAAAGTCAAACGACAGCTTTGTGTGCTTTTCGAATGAATAAAGACTTCAAGTCCATCTGTAATGTTCAGATCATCTTTGGCGCGGTAATGCGAGTTCATGATTCGATTCGTGAACAGATGATTCTTTTGAGTCAATCTTTTAAATGAATCATTTCTGTTGTTTAACGAAACCAGTATGAATGGTTCACATTAAACTGGATAGATCTGGGGCATCATTAGCGAACTGTGGTTGTTAAATTACGCTGAACTACAACGACATTACTTGCGACCGTAGTTGTTTTGGGAAACGAGCCCTGTCAGCGATTCTTTTGTGCCGATCGCTTCTCCATAGAGAGGATCATGAAGTAATCACTTAAAGTTTGGTCCATTCATTAAACAAATCTACTGTATAACTTGGAGAACTATGCCAGTTGTTTTGGCTACTTTTATGATATGTTTGGTGTGTTTGGATTCGTTTTGAAGCTTGGAATGCAGCATGAAACAGCACAGAATCCCATTCATTGTATTCAAATTGAATTTATATTGATTGGTAGATTTAAATGACATAACATTTTTTTGTTGTTCATAGAAATACGGTGGAAAATTGATGTTAAAAAATGCAAGGAAAACAAATCTTATGACTGGTAGATGTCACTTTTATTTAGAGTTGGAAAACATAAAAATAAGACAAGTAGATGTTCCCTTGTGTTACATAGTATTTCAAAGTATTCTAAAGTATTTAGATTACGTTACTAAACCTGAGTAATCTAACGAAATACATTACTGATTACTTTTTAAAGCATGTATTTTGTAATCTGTAGTGAAATACATTTTAAAAGTAACCTTCCCAGCCCTGTTTGTAGCACAACCCTTGGATAAGAGCCATTAAGGCTTACCAGGAGGGAGAGATTAGGGTTAGCTATAGCTGCGATAAGGTAGACTTTTGACTGTCTAAATAAAGTTACACTAGCCAAGAACCACCCACTTTGATGGCTAGGGGCCATTTGATGACTGACATACAAAGTGACTTTTTTTTTTTTTTTTTAATGTTTAGAGGCAGGTAAATTTAAAATCAGTGAAACTGTATTAATTAACTGAAGAGCAATGGAGTGCTAAACTCGTTCAAAAAATGGCACAGATGAAGACTTTTTCTCTCTCTCTTCGAAACACTTTTTTTTTTCTTTCTTCAAAAACATTTTTCTCTTCAGAATCTTTTTTTCTCTCTTCAATACTTTTTCTTTCTTCAAAACTTTTTTCTCTATTCAAAACTTTTTTCTCTATTATTTTTTTTTTCTGTCTTCAAAAACATTTTTCTCTTCAGAATCTTTTTTTTCTCTCTTCAATACTTTTTCTCTCTTCAAAATTTTTTTTTTTGTCTTCAATTTTTTTCTGTTCAAAACTTATTTTTTTCTCCAAGAGCAACAGGATTGAGAAAAAAAGGATGGCTAGCTAAAATTAGCATGCAGTACCAAACTTGGCCACCATGTGTCACTATCAGTAGGCATGAAATCCGATGTTTAAACCGCTTTAAACCTTGAATAATACATTTACGCGAAGGATTTTCTTATCGTAATCAAGGCGAATTCGTATGACATTGATTGTCATGTATAACAGCTGGAGTTGTTATTAGCTGTATATTCCAAACATGCACTACTTGCAGCGTCTCTCGCTGTCCCGTTTGCTGTAAATAATGTTCTTAATTCCAGTCGGTAAGACGGAATGGGTGAAGTCATACGCAGACGGGATATTCTAAAATGCTTAACGGTATCTAAAACGCTTATAATTCAGTATACAGTTTATTAATAGAATATGTCTGTACAGGCAAGCAGATTTAATAAACTGTATACCGAATTCTGGCTTTTTATTACATCACTCTTTTCGTCCATTAAGCCACCACGTCAAGTGTTTTCTATTTTCTATGGCAGAGAAAATGTTTAATGCAATTTAGCGCATTCTGGGTTATTCTGCTTTTCTGTAAATGTATGCTTTATTAATATTGTGTGTACTGAATTTAGTCCTCCAATATTGTTTTAATGGTACATTAAGCCATGTTAAGCATTTTAGAATGTCCCATCTGCACATAACTTCCCCGTTCCATCTTACCGACTGAAATTTAGAACATTAATTACTTACAGCAAGATTATCATTACCAGATGTACACCCAGGGCTCCATATAGCTGCTGTACACTGTAATAATTTGCCCACGTTTCCCCTGTTTTTCTCCATATTTCCAGCATGTAGCACTGGCCAAACAGGACTGCGAGAGGTGCCGCAAGTAGTGCATGTTTAGAATATACAACTAAGAACAACTCCAGCTGTTATACATGACAGCCAATGTCATACCAATCATATTAATCAAGGTCTAAAGCGGATTAAACATTAGATTTCATGAATACTGATAGTGACACCTAGTGGCCAAGTTTGGTACAACATGCTAATGTTAGCTAGCCATCTTTTTTTTTCTCACTTGTGTTGCTCTCAGAGAAAAAAAAAAAGTTTTGAAGAGAAAAAAAATTAAGAGAGAAAAAAATTAGAAAAGAGAAAAAAGTTTTGAAGACAGAAAAAAATGAATAGAGAAAAAGTTTTGAAGAGAGAAAAAAAGGTTTTTGAAGAAAGAAAAAAAAAAATGTTTCGAGGAGAAAGAAAAAATCTTCGGACTTAGTCCCAGGGAGGATCTAAGTCACTATATTTTTTTTCCCCCACGTTGATTTTTTTTTTTTTTTTTTTTCATGTTGCGGTTCAGGGCTTTCGTAGTTAATAAAATACAAATAATCAAAACCCCATTATTTTACTCTTCTCACATTCTTTGATACCTGCCTCACAGACACATTACTGACTGATAGCTTATTATGGGAGACTCTTTGTCTCTCAAGTGTCAATCACTAAATATTCATGCCCATTGTCACTCCTTTGCATATAGCCTTTCTAACACAAAACATGTCTTACAAAAGTTAAATCAATATATTGTTTTCTGTGAATGAGTGAACAGGATGATTTTCACAACATTTTGTAGCAAAAACTCTAGTCTACCATATCCAGTTCCCAAAAGTCTTGAGAACAAATGTTCTGTATGTGATTTATGGGCTCATTTCAGTAACTTAAATTTTAGTTTTTCACTAACAATGCATAAAGGTTTTCTCAAAAATACAGACATGTACATTCATGCTGGTCACATATTATTGTAGCCCAGTTTGTGCTGATTACAGTGTAATCAGACTTCAGCCATTAATATGTTTTTAAGATACTGAAAAAAAACAGATGTCAGGACATGTCAAAACTTCTCCAGGGCCCCAAAATCCTCTCAGACCCCAGAGGGTTAAAGCTTTATGACTGCTTTACTGAACAAATCTGTGTATCACTCTGCAGCACCCTTAGCAACCACCCTCAGCAACATAAACATTCCATATACTATCAAAACTGTTCCATGTCTTATGTATTTCAGCAAAAGTAACTGTTTACGATCTGTGGTGTGTGAGAGACCCCTGTAAGTGCAATGTTGCATCATTCGCCTTTAAATTTGAGACCATGCCCTTCCCACTGTCAAAGAAAGTCTTCTCATATGGGAGATACGTTGATTTGTGTATGTGTGTGTGGAAGACCACATAGCCTTGTGCTTTTTTAGGGGCACACCTTCTTCAGGATTATTTCAAGTCATTTTTCTCTGTCATGTACCACTCTGCAATTTCTAGAAGTAAGCTAATAAAATAATTTCAACTCAGATTGTTTCATGTTTATTTATTTGACAAGTAATTTTGTATTGTACTGTGATATTGATCAATATTGCTAACACATTTTAGCATCTAAGCACATCTAGGCACTTCTCTGCATCTGTAAACTATATGACACATATACACTATATTGCCAAAAGTATTGGGTCGCCCCCTTCTTAATGAACAGGTTTGACTACTTTAGTAATTTCCATGAGTACAA
The DNA here is from genome assembly GCA_021397915.2 of Tor tambroides. Taxonomy (NCBI): domain Eukaryota; kingdom Metazoa; phylum Chordata; class Actinopteri; order Cypriniformes; family Cyprinidae; genus Tor; species Tor tambroides. The sequence continues at coordinate 10,243 of JAFVLL020043157.1, forward strand.
ATCTTAATGTTTAAGCATATAATGATATTCTAGGGAATTGTGTGCTTCTAATTTTATAGCAACAGTTTGGACAGGACCCTTTTCTATTCTAACATGACAATGCCTCTGTGTATAAGACAAGGTTCAAAAAGAAAATTATTGATTCAGTCAGTGTGGAAGAACTTACTGGTCTGCATAAAACCAAGCCCTAATCCCAGTTTAACACCTCTGGTCTGACTGTAAATGCAGACCTTGAGCCAAAAACTCATCACCAAACACCAATGACTTGTACATATGGGTACAGTCATTTTAGACACTTCCAAAACTGTTGCAAAAAAATGAAAAAAAAAAAAAATAAATCACATGTACATAAGTATTCACAGTCTTTGTCATGACACTCAAAATTGAGCTCAAGTTATTTCAATGATTTTAACAGGTTTGCCTGTAGACTATGGATCCTCCTTTGTCTCATGAATCACAAGTATAAGAGCATTAGACAGAGGTGTTTTAATAGTACTGATGTTCTAGGATTATGATACATGGGGCAACTTTTTTTAGCAATGTTGCTTGGGCACTTTCCCATTAAGAATAGGTAACAAATTTCTATCTGGATATTTTAGATCGGTCGTGGGTCCTGTGTCTCACCTGGTTGCCTGTTGACAGCAACATTGCTTGAAGTTGCCTGGCAACATTGCTCAAAAAGGTGCCCCTTGTATCATCAGCCTTAGTATGCGAGTTATTTTATTTTAAATGTGAGTAGCAACAATTGAAAGGAAAGGACGTGACGTGTGGCCAAGTTTGGTGACCAATACTAGGAATTTGTGCTCTGCATTTAACCCATCCAAGTGCACACACACAGCAGTGAGTAGTGAACAAACACACGCACACACACACCGTGAACACACACCTGGAGCAGTGGGCAGCCAATGCTGCGGCGCACGGGGAGCAGTTGGGGGTTTGGTGCTTTGCTCAAGGGTCTCACCTCAGTCGTGGTATTGAGGGTGGAGAGAGCACTGGATATTCACTCCGCCCACCAACAATTCCTGCCGGACCTGAGACTCAAACCCGCGACCTTCGGGTTACAAGTCCGAGTCTCTATCTATTAGGCCACGACGGCCCCCCAGTGTGTTAGAGTTGGTAAATTCAATTCCGTTCCATAAATGAATTCAAACAGTTTTTGTTCATGAATTGATTCAAAACTCAATGACATGTTAATCATCACTCAAAAATGTTAATTGAAGTAGTTGTTCATTGAAGTATATAAATGGTTGTATGATTTGCTAAAAAATGTAGCTGTTTATTATGTTTCGTTAGATTTTTACTAGGCATGTGATGGTATCAAATTTTCATATAACTTTTAAAGCTTAATGGTATATGTAAGATAAGTTACAGAAACGTAATAGCTGTCCTGTTAATAAGTTCAATGACTTTTTTTATATAGCAAAAAGAACATTTTAAATGCAATAAAACAATGCACAAAATGTATAAAGTAAACAAATGTTTCAAACTGATTAAAGTGCAAAAGAACACAACTCAAGAGATCTTTTATACACAACAAAATCAATTATTAAGAATCAGTACATTTTCTAATATGTTGCATGTTTTAGTCCAGATCAAAATGTTTTAGTGTAAACCAATTTTTGAAAATGAATATGAAGTCTTTAAGGACAGTTGAGGTCAAAAGTTTACATCCTCCTTGCAGAATCTGCAAAATGTTAATTATTTTACCAAAATAAGAGGGATCATACAAAATGCATGTTGTTGCTTATTTAGTACTGACCTGAATAAGATATTTCACATAAAAGATGTTTACATAGAGTCCACAAGAGAAAAATAATAGTTGAATTAAAAAAAATTACCCTGTTCAAAAGTTTACATCCACTGGATTCTTAATACTGTGTTGTTACCTGAATGATCCGCAGCTGTTTTGTTTATTTGTTTGTTTGTTTTGTTTAGTAATAGTAGTCCATGAGTCCCTTGTTTGTCCTGAACAGTTAAACTGCCCACTGTTCTTCAGAAAAATCCTTCAGGCTCCACAAATTCTTTGTTTTTTCAGCATTTTTGTGTATTTGAACCCTCTCCAACAATGACTGTATAATTTTGAGATCAATCATTTCACACTGAGGACAACTGATGGACTCATATGCAACTATTACAGAAGGTTCAAACGCTCACTGATGCTCCAGAAGGAAAAACAAACTTTTGAACGGGGTCATTTTCATAAATTCAACTATTATTTTCTCTTGTGGACTATATGTAAATGTCTTTTATGTGAAATATCTCATTCAGGTAAGTACTAAATAAACAATAACATATATTTTGTATGATCCCTCTTATTTTGGTAAAATAATTAACATTTTGCAGATTCTGCAAGGGGGATGTAAACTTTTGACCTCAACTGTATTTAGTATTGTTTTATAAACACCATAGCGAATACAAAAATGTAAATGTCTGTTTGAAAATAAATGTAAATACTGTTTGTTTGTATCTCCCGCCCTCTCTTTCTCTGCACGCACACATAGAATATAGACACAGTGCACATAAACTTCTTCGTCTCTCTCTCTCTCTCTCTCTCTCTCTCTCTCTCTCTCTCTCTAATAACTGCTTTGGTCTGTGTATCAATGGCTCAAGACTCTGTTATTAGCTGTAAAATGGTAGTTTTGGAATAAGCAACGGAGACTTGAGATGCATGAGAAATGAGAGCATTTTAAGGACAAAAACCTGACAAATGTCTTGAAATAAAGCATGTCTAAATTTTACATGTAAATAAAAGTTATTAAATGTTCTTTCTTGTGTTAATTTAGTGAATAACAATGTGGAAAGTAGGCCTTTGCTGTGTTTTTCTTACATGAATCATTTTTAATCCATTTAACAATGGTGATTGTTTGGCTTCTCTCATCCCTAGAATTCCCACTGCTCACTGAAATCTCTTATAAACAGTGATTTGCACAGTGGCATGTGCCGACAAAACATCTAATTATTTTTAAAGTAAATTTATTCTGGTTGTGTGGCAGGTGATGGTGGCCCAAAAAATGAATAAATAAATAAATATACACAGGTGCATCTCAAAAAATTAGAATATCGTGAAAAAGTTTGAGTTTCATTAAATGACCATCCCTACAGTATAAATTCCGGGTATCTCTTGTTTTTTGAAACCACAATAATAGGGAAGACTGCTGACTATATACAGTGCCTTGCAGAAGTATTCAAACCCCTTCATTTTTTATGTTTTGTTATGTTGCAGCCTTATGTTAAACCACTTTAAATTACTTTTTTTTCCCCCACAACAATCTACACTCCACACATCATAATGACAAAGCAAATAACATGTTTTTAACATCTTTGCAAATTTATTATACATATGCAGTGGAATCATTTGTTTTTTTAAGTATTCAAACTGTTATCTTGGACAGTTGAAATTTAGCTCAGGAGCATTCATATTGTTTGTAGATGTTACTACACTTTGAGTGAAGTTAACCTGTGCCAAATTCAATTGAATGGGTATGATTTGGAATGACACGCACATCTTAATAAAAGGTCTAACATCTGAAAATGCATATCAGTGCAAAAACCAAGCCCTCAGGTCAAAAGAGCTGCCCGTAGAGCTCAGAAACAGGTTTGCGTCAAGCCACACATCTGGGGAAGAGTTCAGAAAAAATTCTGCTGCATTGAAGGTTCACAGAATCAT
>JAFVLL020043158.1:0-14481 GCA_021397915.2 Tor tambroides
TTTTTTTTTTCTTGCAGAGTTTGCAAAAGTAATTAAAAAAAGTGCCATTTTCTATTAAGTACTAATAAATAAATAAATAATATGTGACTAACATTTAGCAACTGAGTGAAATTAGCTACTTCAATTTACTCGTTCACTACACTTACTAATTCACTCATACATGTCTTATTACAGTTTTGACCAAAGTGATGAATTCAAATAATAATAAATTAAGTGTGAGATCATTTTGATGCCCAGATAACTTAGCCATATCAGGTACTTTATATATAATAGGTTTGTTGAGATAAAAAGTTGTTTTTAAGCTTCCTGTTTTCTTCTTCGTTTTTTTTTTTTTTTTTTTTTTTTTTTTTCTAAATGTATGTGAGAACATTTGCCATTATCATGTTGGTTTTGCCACTGTGGTTTATGGTTTCATACATGGTAGATAGCAATTATTAGGAAATGAACAAATTAAGAAGTAAATAAAATAATTAAATTATAATTTATTAAAATAATTTGCATTCTACTGTTTGTATGTGATGTTTTTGAAGTATTTTAATAATAATAATAATAATAAAAAACTTAAATATTTATGCTTAATGGCAAGAAATGTGTTGAATTTCCAAGAAATGGTATATTTTCACACCTTCCTCTTTTCAGCTCAATAAATTTCAGTGCAGTGAGCATCGTCCTTTCCTTTTTTTTCCCCCTTTTTCCTTAAACACTGCTGACGCTTTCTGAAGTCCAGATCAGACTCTACAAGACTCTTCAAGACTCGACAAGTTCTTTTACACAAGCTCAAGAATAACACAAAGGTAAATCTGCATCCTCTTCAAAGCAAGAATCATTTACAGTTTTTTACTATTGCTTAGGCACAATTTTAAAAAGAATTAAAAAGATCATAAACCTTCCACTGCCGTGCAGAAGGGAAAAAGGAAAGAAAGGGAGAGTGTTGTGGCAGGTTCTGGAGTAATGGAGCCAGTTTCTGGTTGCATTAGTCCAATACATGGCTGTCCAATACTTTGTATAAAAACATGAGCATGTGGTCGGTGTTGTAAAGACCTATTTTGGCATGCGAAAGGATCCTATTCTGCGTGATTGCAGCATATATTGTGATGTTACCACCACCATTGACCCAGGACATTCAAAATAGCTCTGAGGCCAAAGATGTTTCTCCCTATTCCTCTTCCTGCACCACTGCCTTTCATTTTTGTTGGAGACAAAAATTCATCTGTTGCCTTTTTTAGTGCTTTCACCTTGCTTGTTGAGTTTACAGTTATGCATCTAAATGTCTGCACACCTGATGACTGTGTTTGACCAGTTGGTTCATATGTGTAGTATTTTGGAAAGCAGTGCCTTAAAATGGCAAAGAAGTGACATTATGTAAGGTTTCTGTGTCTAATGTAGAGAAGTGTGTTTAGTGTCTTGCAAAACAATGTGTGTAGTGTTTCGCAAAAGTGTGAGGCTGAGAATGTGTTTATAGTTGTGCAGATTTGGGCTGAGGTTTTGCTCTTTGAGTGTTAGGTTTCACTAATTGTGTGTTATTTTTAATTTTAGTGTGTAAGCATTTGTAAAAAACTGTAAATCAAAGCCTTGTGATTAAAAAAAGCCATAAATGATAATGCCTGAATTTAACATGAATGTGCATCTTATTACTTGAACGTTGAAGTTTTTTCTTTGTAACTTTGACTTGTTCGGTGTAACACTGTGTGAAGCAGATAACATTTTCTTTATTTTTGTAATATTTTTTTTTTCTATGTGGAGCATGAAGACAGTCAGAATTGTGTGCATTTCTGGTTATTTAGTGGATCATGTATGAGCCCGATGAAAACTGACTTCGAACATCAGCTGATTCAAAGATATTGAGAATTGAAAAATGATTAAGAGAAACATTCAAGACACAGAGTTCAGTTCATTTCTAATGCAGTGACATTAAGGCAGCATGACTTCAGTGTCCAAATTTGTTTTGGAGCCACAAAAAATATACATTTTAAATCCAACATTACTGTAGATATTAATTTGATCAAAATTAACAAGCAAATTTTATTTATCGGGTTAGTTTAATGCTGTCATTGCCATTCAATTGTCTGTCTGCTGTTGTGACTGCTGGTCAACTGGTCAGTTAGACTTTCAAACCGCGGTAAACAAACTCTTGTAATAAAAGTGTACTTTCTTAACCCACTCTTTTCTCTTGTTGTCAGGATGAGATCTGCAGCTCTTCTGTCGCTCCTCATCATTCTGGCTCTCAGGGATGAAGTGGACTGTCAAAACTTTAAAGATTTCCAGAGAAAACACATTCTCTCAACCAATTTTAAAACCAAGAATATAGCTGACTGGGGGAAGCACCTATGGAACAATAAATTCTGTGGGAGAACTAAATTTCAATCCTTCATCAAGAGCAGTGAGAATGATATAAGACAAATATGTAAAGGCTCTGGCATTGACAAAGGGAACTATACTGAAAGTACAGATTTCTTTCAAGTGTACATTGTTGAAAGCACTACAGGAATAAACCAGTGTATCATTGACAACTGTACTTTAGGCACATATAATGTTATTGTTAAATGTGAGAACAAACTACCTGTGCACTACGATGATCAACGCATCAAAGAGAAGCCCTGCTTTCAAAGAGCATGATTTGCTTTCAATGCAATGGGAGTGAGGAAATAAAGATGTTACTTTGAAATGTTACTTTAAAAATATTGCTATGCCACACTGCATATGTTTAAACTGCATATAAACACAAAAGCATTTCAATAAAGCTTTCTTTGCATAGCGCAGTTCGGCATTATAATTCGAACTGATCAAATGTACACCTTGAATTCAATGCAATTTGCTTCAAATAAAAGCATCTGCCAAAGCATAAATGTACCATTTTTGTTCTTTTGTGAAATCGTATTGATTCTCTTTAATGTATGATATGCAATGCTGTCAAAAAGTAACTCTGTAGACAATTAAGGCACATTTAATATATCTGAACTTTAATTTAATCAAAGAAATGTCTAATTCTAAGATCTTTTCTCTTAACTAACATTTGCAATTAATGAACATATTTTATCTAATGAGTTGGACCTCCTGTTTATGACTGAGACGTGGCTAAATGCCGGTGAATTTGGTCCACTCTCTGAAGTTTGTCCCACAGATTATAACTTTTTTAACACTACAAGGTCAGTTGGTCGTGGTGGGGGCTTAGCTACTATCTTTAGAAATAATTTAAAATGCTGTGTACTTGCCTCAGAATTGTTTTCTAGCTTTGAAGTTCAGCTATTTCAGATGGACGGCTGTAATCCACTATTATGTATACTTGTTTATAGACCCCCAAGTACAATAAGGATTTTATAAGTGCGTTTTCAGACTTCTTATCCTCTGTGGTGCCAAATGCAGATAGACTCTTGATATTGGGCAATTTTAACATACAGATTTGCTGCCCCTCGAAGCCTATGGTTAAAGAGTTTCTACAAATTATTGACACCTTCAATCTTATACAATCTGTTGGTGGTCCCACTCATAACCAAGGGCACACACTTGATTTAATTTTATTTTACGGCCTTTTAGTTAGTGATGTAGGTATTAAAGAATTTTTTCTGTCTGATCATAAGTCTATTATTTTTAACATAGCTGTTCCTAGTCCTGTATTACACCGTGCCTCGGCATGCCGGTGTACTCGTTTTTTTTAACTCATCCACATCTGAAAAATATTTAGATGCTTATATTACTTCCCCTATAACTCATGAAATTGTCTGTCTTGGAGCTAATCCTGACGAGCTGGTTAATAAGTTTAATGGGATATGTTCAAATATACTTGATGCTGTTGCCCCTTTTAAATAAAAAAAATCTAGAAGTTGTGTACATCCTTGGTTTAATGATGAAACTAGGGCTATTAGACAGAAATGGAGAAAAGCGGAAAGGAAGTGGAAGAGGGATAAATTACAAATATCATATGACTGCATCAAAGAGTGTATGATTCACTATCAAAAAACTGTTAAGATTGCAAAGGCAAATTATTTCTCTGATCTCATTGCTAAAAATGCCCATAGTCCAAAAATATTATTTAATACCATTAATAGTGTGCTAAATCCGATGTCTAATTTATATCCAGATATATATCCTCCTATGGCCTGTGAAAACTTTCAAGTTTTTTACTGACAAGATCGATGATATAAGATCATGCATTGTTCCCTCTTCTCTGGACTTCTCTCAGTCCACATCAATTCCTACATATTTATCTGAATTTACTCCAGTGTCTCACAGTTACTTGGTACAAATGAGTCTAAGACTGAGGTCTTACTCTTTGGCTCCCCTGCTTCTACAGAGGTTGTGGCCAGTAAACTGGGACCTCTATCTGGTAATCTCCATTCACATGTCAGAAACTTGGGCGTTACTTTTGACTCTGCTTTGACTTTTGATAAACAGATCAATGCTGTGGTTAGAAGTTGTTTTTATCAGTTAAAGAATATTGCAAAGATGAAGTCATTCTTAACATCAAGAGACATGGAGTCTGTGATAAATGCTTTTATCTCATCCAGATTAGATTATTGTAATTGATTGTACTTGGGTGTTTCACAGTCCCTATTGTCACGTCTTCAACTCGTTCAAAATGCTGCCGCTAGATTGTTAACTGGAACAAGGAAGAGGGAACATTTCACCAGTGCTGATCTCTCTTCACTGGCTCCCAGTTAAACACTGTATCCATTTTAAAACATTGCTGTTTGTTTATAAGGGTTTGCATGGACTGTCTCTGTCATATATCTCTGATCTCCTGTTTCACTGTAATGCTTCCAGGGAACTTCGATCAACCAGTAGTCTTCAGTTGACTGTTCCAAGGACACGCCTGAAATTGAAAGGTGATCGTGCCTTTTCAGTGGCTGCTCCACAGCTTTGGAACAATTTGCCATCTCATATAAGATCTGCTCCGACATACGCTGATTTTAAGTCTCTTCTTAAAACGTACTTATTCACTGTTGCATGATCACAAGTAAGCACAGTGGCATAACTGTAGTGTACTATTTGTTGTTGTGTTTTGTTTATTTTTGTATTTTGGTATATTTTTTAATTTTGTACAGCACTTTGGCCAACAGCTGTTGTTTTTAAATGTGCTTTATAAATAAATATGACTGACTGACTGACTGACTGAACTAACCACTACTTTTCTACATTTTTGCTCAATGTCTCTGAATCCAAATTACAGTTTTTCTCAATTGCTAACACACAATTCATGAAACAATTCACCATTTTCTCACAACTATAAACACAGTCTCAAATTTACACACCAACTTGTGCAAACTTCAGACTTCCAAGTTAAAATCTAATAGTTTAGTCAAAAACATGTTCTCTTTTGTCAGACTCAAACTTTGGCCTCAGATGATACACAAACCTGTCAAACACTCAGACTACTTTCCTTTCTAGAGAACAATAGTGAGATCAATTCAAAACATTGTTACAAAAACCTCCTTTTGAGAAACAGGAATCCTTTTGCTAGTCAGTGTCTGTTACAGTACACGACATAAATAAAGGGGTGCTGATACAGTAAAATTCAGCAATAAAAGTTTACTTTCATTACATGACTACAAATAGATCTTACAGTAGATGAAAAAGCACTAGAAGAGAAAAATTTCAAACACCAAACAACAGAATATACAGTAAACACACACTGGAATACATTGTCAGTTACTGTAAATAAATAAATTCATTCATTCATTCATTCATTCATTCATTCATTCAGCATCCTCAGCCAAATTTCATTGCAGTATTGGGAGTATCCTTATTTGTTATAGCAGTTTCTTAGTCTTCTGAAAAAAAGACTTCTCTGCCTCCCCTAGACAGTCATCTCTCAGTTCTGCACAAATACAGTACATGTAAGCACTACTTGGCTACAAAACAATTCAACAGTAATGAGTTTGAGGGTGTGCAACATGTGCTACAGTATTTACTGTACATAGAATAGTGAACGTTATCTCATCTGAAGTACTGCTTTTTACTGTAATTATATTGTGTGTCTAAGTAGCATTGAAACCGTGTAGTTGAGCCTGTAGGCCAACTTCCCTCATGGTCAGTCCATGCAGAAGAACATGGTCAACTATAGTGCTTTGTATTTCAAAAGGAACAAATGACCATCCCCTTCATTTTTCTTTTCCTCTCCTCTTCCTCTTTGTCTCCCACTACCAGGATTCATTTTCCAAAACACATAACCACCTGTGCTCTTGTTCATATCATCCTGAGATTCTAACCTGTGTGTCATCAGCTTTGCTACTTAATGTTCACATATGGATAAATGTGTGCTGTTTGAGTTCATTTTTTGATGCTTGAGTTAATTATATTGTGTGTTTGTGTTTTCTGAAAGAAAACATGGTCAAAGCTATGCAAAATGATGGCGTTTTTGTGTAGAGTTTTGCAGAAAACACTGAGCAAATTGGAATGTGTGTGAAAGCAGGTGAAATGTGTTAAAAGTTTTAAGAAATGTGTCTTTGTTTTGAGAACTGTATGAATGGTTTGGAAAATTGGGCCCAATAAATCAGTTATAGTGCGTTAATGTCACGAATCCTGGCCATGCTCTTCCGTTTTGCTCGCCACCAGATGTCACTCACTCACCACTCGGACTCTTACACCATAGCACACAGGACTACAGTTCCCATAATCCATTGCACTGACGACACACACCTGATTCCACTGATCATCCAATCACACACGCTATTTAAACCATGGACATTATCAGTCTCATCGCTGAGTATTGTATGCGAATATCACTCCCCTAGCGATAGCAACATTACGGAGCCCTTGTCTTAGTCTTAGTCATAGTCATAGTCTTGCCTTGCCTTGTTTTCCTTGCCGTGTCTGACCCTGCCCGTGTTTTCCTGGATTAACCCTTCGCCTTGCCGTTTGGACTCTGTTCGCTCCCCGTTTGGATTATTGCTCTCGTCTCTGGATTATCTCTCTGCTTTGCCCTTTGGATACTGTCTTTCGATCGCCGACCCTCGCTTGCTCCACGGATTGCTGTGTCTTGCCCTTGCCATACCTGTTTGCTGTGTATCGACCCTGCCTGTGTGTATTGACCATGTTTTATAATAAAGCTTTGCATATGGATCCGCACGTCTCACGTCTCGTCAGCCCCGTATCAGTTAGCAATCGAGAAAAAACTGTAATATAACTGTAGGCTATATAAACAAATTAAGAAAATCACTGATTCTCGAGATATGGGACAAAACATGTCCAGCAATTTTAACTGCTATTAGGTTTAAAAATGAAAATATTTTCAATCGCAAATGTTATGAGGGATTAATAATAGACTGTATTTAACACAATTATCCCCTTCAGTTTAATTTTATCATTATTACTGTAAATTAAATCTTTGACACTAAAAGCACATTTTAGTTCATATTCATGGTGTCTCAAAATAGCTGTCACGGTATGGTGTGAAAAACGCATGACAAGGACGAAGATTAATGCTAAGAATCTTTAACATAATCCACACAGACGGAATCCACAGAGGGTAGGCAGGTAACACACGCACAACTAAACCTTGACACTGGACAACACAGAATGCACACACTAGACTTCATAAAGGGGAGCTTGATGAGGGACAGACAGGTGCAGAGAGTTAACTGATAATAACATAATGAGAACAGGAACAGGAACATGAACATGAACATAACCAAATATGGGCACATGTAACTAACTAATGAGAGAGAGAAAGAAACAGGATCAAAGAACACATAAGGGAAGAAAACACAACAAAAGAGTTCATAACTGTTACAGTTCGCCCCCTCCCGGAAGGCGTGACCTCACGCTGTAGAAGAACCAACGGTAGAGGGAGGGTGGGGGTTTTGGAGGGGGACGAAGTGTATGGGAAGGGCTGGCAGGGGGCAGGCAGATGACCAGGGTGGCTTTGACGGTGGGAGGAGCCACAGAGGAACAGACGGTGGGAGGAGCCAGAGTAGGGCTGCACAATAAATCAAAATTAAATCGCAAAGGCGATAAATCGCGATTAGACAGAAGATGCGATTGTCATGTGTATCTCTCAGTGAAGCGCGGTTCTGTGATCAGCAGTAAATCTTCATCCGAACGCTAGAAGGCGCTCTTGCGCGGAAACTCCAAATACACCCCGAAGAAGAAACCAGGAAATGCCAATCGCTGTAACTGAAGAAGCCACATCATCTCTCAGAAGGATTTATTTCAAACACTTGACTGACATTATGAAGTGAGTTTGGAGTAAAAACATGTTATTAAATGTGGTATTTTCATATGCTCTCAGATGGAGCAGCATTTACTACACAGAGTCGTAGTTCACTGAGAAGCTACGCAAACAGCTGTCATTACCTCGAACGATTTTGTCGATTTCATAATTGTACGATTATATCGTCTGCGATTATGAACGCGATTCTGCTTAGCTTGTCAGTGAACTACGGCTCTGTGTAGTAAATCCTGCTCCCTCTGAAAGCAGGTGATGGAAATTTACTACTAATCACAGAACCGGCTTTACTGACAAAATGTGCATGACAATCACGATTAATCATGTTCAATTAATCGTGCAGCCCTAAGCCAGAGTAATGACAGAAGGAAACAGAGCAGGAGAAGGAGCCAGGTGGGACCCAGACCACAGCCATGATGGCGGCCCATGGTGGAGCTGACGGAGAGAGGAGCCATGGTGGAGGAAGGGCTGACAACTCCAGGGGGCCGACCGATGGCGGCGGAGCAGGTGGAGGAGGAGCCCGAGGCGGAGAGCCGATTTGCCAGGCCAACACCGAGGATCCGGAGGGCCAAGGCGGAGCAGATGGCGCCGGCCACAGAGGCAGAGACGGGGATCCTGAAGGCCGCGGTGGAGCCGGAGCGACAGAGGACTGAGGTGGAGCCGGAGGGAAGGAGGATCCTGACAGAGCCAGAGGGACGAAGGGACGAGGCGTAGCCGGAGGAGTGGAGTCCCGAGGTGGCAGATGGTCGACGACTGACCAAGGTGGAGCCGGAGGGACGAGGGAGCCCAGCAGAGCTGGTGGACTGATGGGCCACGGTGGAGATGAGGGAGCTAGGAGCCATGGTGGAGCCGCTGGGTCGAAGGGCCGAGGCGGAGTCCAGGACTCAGAGGCTGGAGACAGAGACAAGGGATCCTCCAGCCATGATGCCAATGGAGACTGGCAGCTCCTGGGCTCCATCTGAAGGAGGAGGTAATGCAGATGATGTCCTTGCTTCAGCAGGGAAACGAGATGAGCCGTATACTCCATAACAAAAAAATAAATAAAAACTGGCAAATACGGAAACAAAACTCAACCTTGACACTGGACAACAAAGAATGCACACTCTAGACTTAATAAAGGGGAGCTTGATGAGGGGCAGAAAGGTGCAGAGGGTTAAGTGATAATAACATAATGAGAACAGGAACAGGAGCATGAACATAACCAAATATGGGCACATGGAACTAAATAATGAGAGAGAGACAGAAATAGGATCAAAGTACACATAAGGGAAGAAAACACAACAAAAGAGTTCATAACTGTTACAATAGCACAGTTGAGTACACTTAGATGAACTTAAGTTTATCTCAAGAGGTACTCAAGAATCATTTTTAGTATATTAAGTACAAAATTAGTGCGTGAAAATTGAGCACTTTAAGTACATTATGGAAGTGCACTTGTTTTTCACCTGGGAACATCATCTTCCAGTTTCTGAGGAAATTATTTGAAACGTTTAGATCATTTTATTCTCCTGAATCAGGTTCTATTAGCATCTAGCATGAGAAGAGAAAACAAAATGGCTACTACATGAACTCCATTTGTTTTGAAAATGAAATGGCAAATTTGTCACAATGTAATATTTTCTGTATGATGGTGTTGATGGGCCAGTGACGGAGTTGAAATTCAATGTGAAGTCATTATATTTTTTTTGTGGTTTTCAAGTCATTTTTAATTATATTAAATGTAAAATAGTGTTTATTTTTCTAATAATCTATAAATACTAAATATACAGCATATGTTGCTTTTGTGGATTGATAGTCATCACTTCTAGCAGAATTAGGGTTGAGGGAACATACGATTCAGGGAACACAAAACACAGGATAAAACATATCTATAAAACAGTTTGTATTCTGATCATATGTGTTCTGGTCATTTTTGGATCATTGGTTAAGATGTTTAAATGTGAATATTAAGATCCTGGTGAATGCAAATGGATAGAGATACAGCTTTTTTTTTTTCTTTTTTTTTTCTTAAAGAGAGACTGTTTTTAAAAGTTATCTTCTTACCATAACAGATGCACAGCAGACATACTGTTCTGAGATGAGAGAAAATAGATAATTTTTGTTCCAATGACATATCAAAATACTTACTTAAATGTTAATCTTGAATAAAAGCTTTATAAACAATAACATACTGTTGTATTATTTGTTTTAATACAGTAATTGATTGATTCAATGTATTTGATAGTTAAAATTACTACAAATTCAGGTTTTTCGTCACCACCATCGGATGTGTCACCTCCTCAGATGAATATTTTGATAATATTTGATTATGATATTTTATATTGTTGAGGAATTGTTGGTCACACGTGAAAATGTAATCTGTCTGCCAACATGAGAATGTGTTTTGAATTGTTAAAAATATCTTGATTGCTTGATTGAAAAATAAGGGACGGCAAGGTAAACACATTTTGATAAAAAAGAGAAAAGTTGGGAAGTTTAATCAAACCTACATCTGAGCAAGTGATTCGGTGCTTGATTATGTTGAAAATTACAAACTATATTAAAAATGATAAAAAAGTCAATTATAAACTGCTTCATTGTTAATTTTTAAGACCTGCGGATGAGACTCACAGATAAACCTAGTGGTGTTCAGTATACATGCATCCTGCCACACTGCACATATTGTTCTCTGTTAATTGTGTCTCTGGCACTTTCAATTTCATCCAGAGTCTTCTGAAATAAAGCAGCCTGATGAATAAATTTCAAAGTGTTTGATTGGATTTGTTCTGCTTTTCTCTTGTCTGCTACTTGATTCATTTCAGAGATCTCTTTCGAATCTAGACCAATACCAACAGCATCAAGAAAAAGAAAAGGAAGCGAGAGTCCACTAGTTATTTCCCCAGCCACTTTGAGAGCTCTGGCAGTTCTTGTGGCCACATTCTCAATTTTAGCCATTTGTAATTAAATTGCAATTGATGAAATGCCTGAAAGAGTTTCCAAAGTACCCACAGATGTCGGGAGTGTGATATCTGATTCAGAAACACACTCTTTCTTCTGAATCTCTTCTATGATGTCAGAAATGGTCTTCAGAAGCTTAATTATTGGGTTGATTATATTCTGGAAATCATCTGTGATCTTCTTAATAGTCTGACGGAGGTTTTTCTGCTTGATCATGTTGGTGATGGTACATGTTTTACTTGTTACTGCTGCAGCTGCTCCAACACCTGAAAGAACTAACGAAACACCAAATGTGAATGGTGCCAAAAACAAACCCACTAGTGCTGTGATTCCTGTAGCTGCTCCTATTACGCTTCCTGACAAACTGCCCACCGTAGTGGCCCTGTGCATGCATTGCAGTTCATCAGAGACATCATTCAGCTCCTTTATTTTACGATTGAGCGTTGGAAACTTTTCGTCAAATTCTGAGTTCAGTTCCTTGATGCTTCTCTGCAGTTCATCAAGAGCTTCGAGTTCCCTGAAATATCAGATTTTATTTTTATTTTAAGTAGACAGCATTGGCCTCAGACAAAGAAAATACATTCTGTTAATTACTATGCCATTGATAACTGCTATGCTGTGATTTAGCAATACAGCCAAAAAAAGCCCTTTTTATGCTCTTTGTTAACTTCCCTTCATCTGTTGGTCGAATGCACATCATTGCTTACATGTATGTAGCACGAGCGCCCACTACTGATGGAGCTGGTGCAGTAGGTTAAATTACAATGTCCTGAGCCAATTGGAATTTACTTTCTTGGAATCTGATGTGCTTTGTGTTTTGTTTGTTTTTACATTTTCTTTTGAATTTGTTTTAGCTAATGTAGTTAACTGTTAAAAAAATGTAAACCTTAATTGTGTAAAGTGTTAAAAAAATATACTCAAATCAGTTGCAAGAAAATCTTACTGCTTGGACATCTTGACTGGTCAGTTCTCTTCACCTGTATTGAAATTAAGCATATTCAATGATTATTGCAATGATACAGTGCTGTGATAATGTATGCAAAGGAAAGGGTGTTGTCACCATGAGACAGACACACATTTCAGTCATTTGTATAGAGCTTTTCAAAATAAAGCACCTAATTTCATAAAATGAATGTCTTAGTGAACATAAAATCTCATTAAAAAAATATTAGAAAAGAAATTGGATTTAATCGATTTACACTGATGTAATTCGCAAGTATACAAGTATAAGACCTACATACAGTAACACTTTGACAACACCATTGGATTCTGACATGGGGCTAGTGTGTGGAACTTGCACACAGTATGCTAACATTCTGACATATGGATAAATTCAATAAAAAAAAAAGCTCAAAACAATCATCTAAATAAGCACAGCAGAATATAGCAACCCTAAGAGGACACTGTTACTGTTATCACCACCTTTCTAAGGAGAAATACAGCCTGTATGTTGTGTAACATTTCTCTGGTCAACTGCAAGCTGTTTACATTGCAGTTCTCAAACATCTTTCTTTAACTGGACAGACATCCCACTTTTATCCTCAGTTTGATACTTCTTGCACACCGTTTTGAACTGGTCTATCACTTACAGACACAGACCTGTTTCATCATTTCATTTAAGTATGTCTGAGTCCCTATGGTACAGTCGTATGTCACTTTTCCTTTCTTGTTTTCTCATGACTGAAATCATGACAAAAGTCAGGCAATAATAATGCATGATCTCTAAGGGCTTCTAAAGCACTCTTTACCAAATGAAAACAACCAAAACCGATAACATGCATTACCTTTCCAAGTCCAGATCACCTTGTGTCTCCGTGCTCTTCACAATAGTCCACTGCACTCACCTTGTATTGTGTCATGGATAATCATGTACTTTTATTGCTGCTGATTAATATTGTACAACAATATCTCAGTTGGAGTTATAACAGAGCAGAACAAACAGAACAGAAAGAGCTTTATTACCAAGTACGTTTACACACACAAGTAATTTGACTTGACGACAGGAGAAAGTTATGGACATAATGCAAACATGCATGCTAGTGCAGCCATGCAGAGGATTTATAACACTAATATAACACTTATATAAGAAAAAAACTGAAAAGTAAATAATGCACTATATACAGAAGTAGAAGTATAGAAAAAAATGCAATTGTTTAAATGAATGTACAGATATGTTATTTACAAGAGTGCAGTTACAAATGTACATGTTTCAGACTCTGTATAAATATGTCAGTTACAGTAACAATATGTAATTATGAAAGTTTTAATTGTTCAGGCTGAATATAGCCTGCAGGATATAGCTCTGTAGCACCAACCAGAAGGCAACAGTTGGAAGAGAGAGTGGGCTGGGTGTGTGGGGTCCAGAGTGATTTTCTTAGCCCTTTTCCTTACTCTGGAGATGTAAAGATCTTGGAGGCTGGGCAGAGGGGCACCGATAATCCTCTCAGCAGTCCTAACTGTTCGTTGTAGTCTCTTGATGTCTGATTTGGTAGCTGAACCAAACCAGACAGTTATGGATGAACACAGCCATGCAGAGAGAACAACGGCAAGTTGATTGTAGCTCAGCAGCAGAGCTGGGCGATAAACAATATCATGTGATTGCAATAACATTTGTGTAAGTAGCGATAAACTCTGTCTATACTTTAACAAAACAACAAAAATAAAAATGCATTGTTTTGTTGTAAATTATAATATTGTTTGTACTTTGTATGAACGTGAAAGTATTCAAAGGTATTTTAAAGGTAGTATACAACATTTCATAATCCCATCATTTATTATGATTAGGTGAAAATGGGCTATATGACATCTCATCACATCAGGATGAACTCATTGAGCATTTAATTATGGAATGGCAAATCTGACAAAATTAGAAATAAATAAATGCATTAATATACAAAAAAAAAGTAAAAAAAAAAAAAAAAAAAAGCATGAATAAATATATAAATAAATATAAATCTTGTGAAGTGATGTATGCATGTTCCCTTATTTCCTATTATATTTGTAGTGCCCTTTGAACTGAACGTCTTTGTTCACTTCATATTAGAATCTCACTTAAAGTGATAGTTCATCCAAAAATTAAACACAGTTTCTGGTTCGCAGTGACTTCCCTAGTATGGAGAAACCTCCACATCAGCAGCAGAGGACATCAAACTGGATATCTAGTCCACATCTTCCCATGTAATATAAAAAGCTAAAAACGTCTTTACAAATCTCTCTCTCAGAGTAAAATGTCAAAGTCATTGGGTCTCATTCACAATCAGTGTATTAACATTTTCATCAACAAATCATGATTCACCAAAAACTTATACATTCATATGTGTGACTCTGGACCACAAAACCAGTCTAATAGTTAAAAAAAAAAAAAAAAAAAAAAAGTAGGA
>JAFVLL020043159.1:0-29802 GCA_021397915.2 Tor tambroides
GCTCCCTGTGCAGGCTGCATTGGGATGGGGGCGCAATTATCAGCCTCACTGAGGCGCTCACCCTGAAGGACGTCCTCTGTGTTCTCACGCTGCAGATCGCCTGGGATCGCGGAGGCATTGGCCATGCTGAAAGGAAATACATTCATTTAAGTTATGTAGACCTCGAACAGTATATATAGAGACTCAATACATCATTGAGTCATTGTAGATGCTGGATGTCTACCCCAAATATGCCGGTGTGAGGCGGGTCAACTGCTGGGCTGTGGTTGCTAGGGTTCCAACATTAAGTGTGTCCTCTGAATCTGTTCTTTCCCAGTCATACGGGTCATTTTCCACCACATTGTAGCTCTTCATACTGTTGTCAAAGACTAACATCAAGAGCTGCCACCCAGTGAGACAGCATGTTAGTGATTATCTACGTTTACAAAATCTATGGTCAAGAAAGGCTAAGAAAGTTCAGTACCTGATAATCCGGTTTAGTGTAGTAGTCCAGGTTGGAGATATGGTCGAGAAAAATGCTAAACTCATCTGGGAGTTGTTTGAGCATGAGGCGATGGTTGTACGTCTCCTTCGTATTTCCGACCTGTTCCTGTATTAATGACAGGACTGAGAACAATAGCAAATCTTTTATCGATGGAAAATTATGATTGGAGCAGAACTTACTTTGTCTTTGATTTTTCTCCAGGGTAGCTGACCCACCACGAACTCCACAAGCATATAAAATAAAGACCACAAGTCATCATGTCGACCCATTTCCTTTAAAAAAAAAAAGAAGGACGTGCATTTTAGTTAAATATAAATAAGTAATATAAGACCTGCTGTTTATAAGACACCTGACCGGCATCTGCCATTGGCTTGAGAATGGAAGATAGAAGTTACCCTATTCTTGTGAGCATTAACTGAAGCATAACGGACGGTTCCTCTGAATCCTGCCACTGGACGTGGCTTTAGACAAAAAAAAGAGAAGACATAAGTAAACATACAGAAACACATTACAGGAATAAGACATCTGTGATTATGATTACTTACTGGACGGACTTCTTGACATGAGTTTGTAAATTGGCGTGCCAACCCAAAATCAAGCATATAACAGGTTCGGCATGTACTGTCAAGTCGACCCATTGCAAAGTTAGACTATTTGAGAAAAAAAAAAGGTTTGATGACTAGTTTATATGGTCTAAAAGGCAATAATGAGGCCCCGTTAAACATGAATTATAGTCAACATTAGAAGTGCTTTTAGGCCCAGGGCTGTCTGTGAGAGAGCAGACTCTGTACAGCACTCTTACGGGTTTGATGTCTCTGTGCAGGAAGCCCACAGAGTGGATGCTCTCAATGGCTTCTAAGATTTGTCGGCCCAGCCTGAGTGTGGTGGAGATACTGAAGGTGCCGCGGCTCATGTTGCGTCGAAGGTCTGCCAAGTTCCTTCCCTGTAGTTCAATGGACAAACATCCCTTCAGGTGACTCAAATCAGGGTTGCTGTGTTACTTTGAGTAGTGATAACGTCCATAAATTCAGAAACAAGAATAAATCATTTGATGCCAAACCTGAAGCTCCATAACCACATAGTTGAAGCGGTCATTGCGTCCACAGCCAACGAAACGACAAACATGGTCTTTACCTATGATATGAAAGGCAAAAATGGTTAATGTTATACAAATCCATATAGATTTTTAAGTAATATTCCCTTGTGTTTGGCAATGTATGATTGCCCATAATAGAGTAGCAAACACAGTGCAAAATGACTCATCAAATAGTGTTTTCATGCTTGTTTTAAATATATTAACTCCAAAAAAAAAGAAAAAAAAAATCAATATCTTAAATGTTTGTGTTCATTTTTACCCTGAAGTCTTTTCAAAACTGCTACTTCCATCTTCAGGACCTGTTTGGGTTGCTGGGCAGACTCCACTTTCAGAGCCGCACTGGCTTGGCTCACCTGGTCCAGGACTTCATAGATCTCACCAAAACCACCCCCGCCAATTTTTTTCAACTAGACAGGAAAGAGAAATTAAATGACCACTGTGCAAAAATTTTTGGTTGATAAGATTTCTTAATGTTTTTGGAAGTCTCTTATGCTCATCAAGGCTGCATTTATTTATTAAAAACACAGTAATATTGTAAAATATTATCAGTTAACTATTTTCCGTTTTAGTATATTTTAAAATGCAATTTATTCTTGTGATGAATTTTCAGCAGCCATTACTCCGGTCTTCAGTGTCACACGATCCTTCAGAAAGCATTCTGATTTGCTGACTTGGTGCTCAAGAAACATTTCTTCTTATTATTATCAATGTTGACAACAGTTTTAATTTTTTTTTTCTGGAATCTGTGATACATTGTTTTTCTCAGGATTCCTTAATGAATAAAATGTTCAGAAGAATGGCATTTATGTCACTTTTGATCAATTTGATGTATCATTGCTGAATAATAATCTAAATAAAAAAATTTAAAAAAACATATTGACCCCAAACCTTCGAACGGTAATGTACTGTATATATTTTTTCCTCCTATAATTGAGTAGCCAGCTTTCAAACTTGTGTCAGAGAACAGATGTTACAAGTTCTGTTCAGGCATGAAATACTGTCTTGAAAAAATGTCCTAGCAAAACAACACTTCTGTCATGAAATAAAATGCTGTGTCTCGTGACTATTTGTCAGCATGCTGTACAGTTTTCTGTGCTGATGTCAGCACTGCTCAACACACCTGCAGTGTATCGTTTGACTGAGCTGAAAAGGAAAAAACTCCTTGCCTGAGTGAAAGTTTACATAAAAGAATCTGACAGCTATCAGAACATCTCTACGAAACTAACAACGAGTATTTGAATAGTCCTGAAGCCTTGTCCTCCTAAATACAGCTCCTTCAAAACAACTCACCACTCTCCATCGCTCCCGGACCATGCTCCCGACAGCCAAGATATCAGTCAGCTCCACGGACCCACTCATCCTGAGGCTCAAGAGTGGACTGAGCACACTCAGAGAAGATCTACACCTCACATCAGTGAGCTCGGGTCCTCACTGAAAAGATTAGAAAAAACAGATCTGTAGATTTTAAAAATGCTTCATTTAGTTGGACCTGCAGGGTTACATCAGAAATTAAAGGCTCTAGAGAAGTTTGCAGACATAAGGGAGATTTCTTTATCTACAGTGGCTGTAGACAAGACAAAAACAATGAAAAATGCATTTTATTGGCTCCATCCATATACTTAAGAAGGCCTTCTGTGAAGGCTCCCAAACTACATGAACCTGACCTGTCCTAAGGTTGTCTTTTGAGCAGAATAGGTAAGATATGTAGAAGAACCTGTCCTGATTCTTTTTATGACTGTCACTGCTAGGGTGCAGAAACTAAAGGAGCTAAATACAGTCAAATCCTTAAGGAACAGGCTTACAGTAGGCCTGAAACAAGAATAAAATCCACTATATCTGCAAGACAGTGACTCAGGGAAATTTAATCTGTAAATCTACATCCCAAAGACTACAAAATACTATCTTATATGCATGCTTAGCTGTAAAACAGAGAACCTTGGCTCTGTTTGATGTCAAAGATAAAATAAAATCATTGCACAATCATTGCTATTTGCTAAGAGGCTAAATGAAACATTCTGCAACTCATGTACACATCTGTTGGAGTGGTAAATATGTGCATTATCTTAAGCAATATAATTTTTTCTTTATGTTATGTATGTGTATATTGTGCATTTTTTACTTATTGCATACATAGTCAAAGTCTTATACTGTCATTATTTGACTGCAGTGTTGGTGGATTATGCAGCCAAGACTCCCTAATTGTTGCACTCATTTATAAAGCATAGTGACAATAAAAATATGTTCTTTTTATTAATAATTAACATTTTGACAGACACAAACCTGTTTTAGTAATACATCTAGAATGTCTAAAAGATATAAACACATGTAAAACAATTTAAATTTCGTATCATAAAATGATTTTTTTTATGTATACACACACACACACATTATATATATATATATATATATATATATATACACAGGTGCTGGTCATATAATTAGAATATCATCAAAAAGTTGATTTATTTCACTAATTCCATTCAAAAAGTGAAACTTGTATAATGTATGCATTCATTCCACACAGACTGATATATTTCAAGTGTTTATTTCTTTTAATTTTGATGATTATAACTGACAACTAATGAAAACCACAAATTCAGTATCTCAGAAAATTAGAATATTGTGAAAAGGTTCAATATTGAAGACACCTGGTGCCACACTCTAATCAGCTAATTAACTCAAAACACCTGCAAAGGCCTTTAAACGGCCTCTCAGTCTAGTTCTGTAGGCTACACAATCATGGGGAAGACTGCTGACTTGACAGTTGTCCAAAAGACGACCATTGACACCTTGCACAAGGAGGGGAAGACACAAAAGGTCATTGCAAAAGAGGCTGGCTGTTCACAGAGCTCTGTGTCCAAGCATATTAATAGAGAGGCGAAGGGAAGGAAAAGATGTGGTAGAAAAAAGTGTACAAGCAATAGGGATAACCGCACCCTGGAGAGGATTGTGAAACAAAACCCATTCAAAAATGTGGGGGAGATTCACAAAGAGTGGACTGCAGCTGGAGTCAGTGCTTCAAGAACCACTATGCACAGATGTATGCAAGACATGGGTTTCAGCTGTCGCATTCCTTGTGTCAAGCCACTCTTGAACAACAGACAGCGTCAGAAGCGTCTCGCCTGGGCTAAAGACAAAAAGGACTGGACTGCTGCTGAGTGGTCCAAAGTTATGTTCTCTGATGAAAGTAAATTTTGCATTTCCTTTGG
The DNA here is from genome assembly GCA_021397915.2 of Tor tambroides. Classification (NCBI taxonomy): domain Eukaryota; kingdom Metazoa; phylum Chordata; class Actinopteri; order Cypriniformes; family Cyprinidae; genus Tor; species Tor tambroides. The sequence goes on from JAFVLL020043159.1 coordinate 4,790, forward strand.
AAATCAGGGTCCCAGAGTCTGGAGGAAGAGAGGAGAGGCACAGAATCCACGTTGCTTGAGGTCCAGTGTAAAGTTTCCACAGTCAGTGATGGTTTGGGGTGCCATGTCATCTGCTGGTGTTGGTCCACTGTGTTTTCTGAGGTCCAAGGTCAACACAGCCATATACCAGGAAGTTTTAGAGCACTTCATGCTTCCTGCTGCTGACCAACTTTATGGAGATGCAGATTTCATTTTCCAACAGGACTTGGCACCTGCACACAGTGCCAAAGCTACCAGTACCTGGTTTAAGGACCATGGTATCCCTGTTCTTAATTGGCCAGCAAACTCCTTAACCCCATAGAAAATCTATGGGGTATTGTGAAGAGGAAGATGCGATATGCCAGACCCAACAATGCAGAAGAGCTGAAGGCCACTATCAGAGCAACCTGGGCTCTCATAACACCTGAGCAGTGCCACAGACTGATCGACTCCATGCCACGCCGCATTGCTGCAGTAATTCAGGCAAAAGGAGCCCCAACAAAGTATTGAGTGCTGTACATGCTCATACTTTTCATGTTCATACTTTTCAGTTAGCCAAGATTTCTAAAAATCCTTTCTTTGTATTGGTCTTAAGTAATATTCTAATTTTCTGAGATACTGAATTTGGGATTTTCATTAGTTGTCAGTTATAATCATCAAAACTAAAAGAAATAAACACTTGAAATATATCAGTCTGTGTGGAATGAATGTATGCATTATACAAGTTTCACTTTTTGAATGGAATTAGTGAAATAAATCAACTTTTTGATGATATTCTAATTATATGACCAGCACCTGTGTATATATGTGTATATATATATATATAGTTTAAATGTTTTGTTTTGATTAATTTTTATATGCATAAATAAATAATTTCGCATATAACATAATTTACCTGTATATTTTACATTTCAATACATTTGAGCACAAAATATTATAGCTTAAAATTATTGCATTATTATTATTATTATTATTATTAAAACAAATGATTGACTTTGTCTTGAAAAGGACCCAACGCTATTAAAAGGCTTTTACTTAAGCTTTAATCATTAAATCTGTACTGTATTAGCAATACTATCCTTTTTTCCATCAGTCAGAACTGATGGATGACAGTCCAAAGCAACTGCCATACTATCTGCATGCAGTACTGCTTTTATTGAGGATCATCTTAAGGATGGCTGCAGCTGGCCTGTTACATGTCTTTATTAGCTGGCTATGTTACTGAATTTTTATGCTAACATCCACAAGCTATGCTGAAAACTGCCGCTGTCTTGTAGATGTTAGTTGAGGCGTTCTCTGTCCTTTCCGCATCCAGTGATAACAGAGGGAGACATAGGACACAGGCTAGCTAAAGCTAATGCATCAGCTAGAGCCAAAACACCAAAACAAAAAAAAGCGCAATGAAGCGACACCGCGCTAGCTAATTAGCCAAACTGAATAACGCCACCGCAACATACAGCTATTATTGAACATACGGTTGCCAGGTTACACACTGGCAAAACAATGTTGTGACAGCTGAAATCCCGCTAATAATGCGGACTAGCTCGCTAAGCGGACAGCACGCGTTTATTCAGGGACCCGGTGTGTACATTACCTCTGTCTGCAGCGGCGGTCCAAGATGTTTCCGAAGACTTCAAAACATCTTTTCTTTGTTCTACAAGCCATGATGATATAAAATGTTGGACATAATAATCCCATAACGTTTTGAAACACAAAATAACGGTTGAAGTTCACGTTATTTGCCTCACTTCTCTCAGCAGCCGCGATGACTGAGCGAGCGGACCGATATGTGACGTCACATCTGGTCGAATGGGTTTGATTTCAAACATCGTTTGGAATAATAATCGCATGAATAAATATTTTAATTAATAAAATAGTTTTATAAAATTTTGTTAACAAAATTTAATACGGACTCAACATTTACTAACACGTTATTAAAACCAAAAGCTGCATCTCTTCGTAATGGACCTGAACACAATGCACAGTTGTATTTAACTACCGTTAAAAAAAAGAATATAGTGTAACATATGTATTGCTCATTGATAGCTAACGTTAGTTAACTAATGGATCTTTATTGTAAAGCGTTTTTATAATTATTCGCATTGATAGCCATTGTTTTAAACTTTTAAACGTGTTGTGCAAGAGTATTATTAAGATTTACATTAAAAAGTACAACATTATCATTATCTTGATCACATATCTTCATTGTGGAATTACACAGTTCAAACATTTAGTTAGGAAATCAATATGCACTCAGAAACCAGCAAAAGGGTTGTTACACATTATTAGATATGTGACAGACTTGTAATTAATCTTATATAATCTAATAGTCACTGAGTGAAACAGTTCTTTCCTCTTCATGTTTTCATTAACAACAAACAAATGCATCCTTAATGTACAAACAAGTATGTGAGAGGAATTTATATATTTATGCAGAGGACAGATTTGTGAGATGAAACAGATGTTAGTTAAATACTTCTAGTAAAAACTACACCGTTTTTGAGACTGGAGTTCCTTGTATATTATTGTTTATCTGTAAAAAAAAAAATAAAATAAATGAAAATCAAACATTGTGATATTTACTGGCACTGAACTCAGCGCTACTTCCATATTTTTATAAACCAAATATACATGGACTAACAGAAGATTTTCTTGTCAGCTCACAATACCTATTTCACAGATCACTAAAAATATTCCTCAAGTAAAATGGTTAGAGAAATAATGTCCTCCCAACACAGCACATCACGTAAACAAAAAAAAAGGGTTTTGAAACCAATAAAACACAGGATTAAAAACTTTAAAATATTATTCTAAGGATTTTTGGCATTAAAATCATGTAAAAATGATTCCCTTTTCTAAAGTAAAAAATTGTATTCAAAACCATTTTAAAATCTAAGCACAACTGTCCTTTTTTTAACAGTTGAGACATGCCTTCAAAAATAGCTTTAGGCAAAAAGTAGTGATGTTCCCAAGTGTTGAATCAAACTCTAAAACAACACTAAAATGTGATTCTTTCTTAAAATGGAAATACCATTTAAAACTAAAAACGAAAATGCTTTGTGGGCAGCATTTTGTTCCAAGTCCAATATTAGCTCTCATTTGCAGCTTTTCCTGCACCAAGCAGTCTCTCTCTCTCTGGGGCTTCTCCCTCCTCTGCTCTCTGCTCTCCAGGGCAGCAGGGCAATTTGGCCATCAAGGGCTTGTGGAGTCCATTGTACAGCGCTGTACCAATGAGTAGGATGATGAAGCCTAAAATCTGTAGGCCGTGGAATACCTCCCAACCCAGCGCCAAACTCACGACCCAGATGACCAGGGTACGCAGACTGTCCAGCACCATGCGAGTAGTGGCACTTATTTCCTTGGTGACACTGATGCCGGCGAAATTAAAGAAAGCAATGCTCACGGTGTTGCCCAGCAGTGCTAATAAAATGAGAGGCTTATGGCCAATTTGACAGAAGGCGTCCAATGCGTCTTCAAGGACCTGCCGTGGGTTGTCTGCAAAACTTCCCACATGGATGTAGAACATTGGGATGAGGAGCAAAGAGAGGATGACAAATCCGAAAAAACCTAAGAAAGAGAGAGAAAAGACAACTAAGACACTGGGAAACATCCGTTTAGCAACACTTCTGTGACTGGTGAGGATTTTTTTTTGTAAATAAACCTGTTTGTCAGTAGATGTTCATCATTAAGAAAAGGCATATTTGGCTGCATTTTTCAGATTTCACAGTAACAATGAATGAAGAGGATTGAGAGTGAAATAACCTCAAGCCATTGCTTCGAATCAGAAAACAATCACTCATTTGTAATGGCACTGACAGATAAGTTAATCACAGACTTTTATGGGGGCTAAGATGAAAAACGGAGGTCTAGCAAACACCTATGGTAATGACAACATTTGGTTGTAAGCCAATCAGCATTTTTTGTTTCATCAATCTATCCTATCTTTATTGCTCATTTAATCCTTTTATCTGTTACCCTTTTCTAGGAATTGATCATAAACAACAATAAAGACTTCTTTTGTACTTCCTATTTAACCAAAATCAAACAAATACAGCCTTTGTGAGCATTGGAGACTTCTTTCAAAAACATTTAAAAAAAAAAAACTTACTGGAACAAAACTTTTAAACAGTAGCGTGTGACATAAAAGTCTACAATCATCATGACAACATTTTTAATAACTTTACCTTCAGTCCCAACAGCCTTCAGTGGATGCACATTGTGCTTGTAAACAAACTTCTCCTCTAGGACCATCTGGACCGCAACAATAATCTGAGCCATGATGATCAAAAGGTCCCCTATAAGACAAGATCAATAGATAATCAGGTAAAGATGCAAGATACAATCAAAAATCCAGTCCAACAGAGGATTTTCTGATTTGTAAAAGACAAATCATTACATATGATTAAAAACATTCAGCAGCAATTAACTACTGACCTGTGATAACCTCACTGAGCTTATGAGAGTCATCCCCATGGCCGCTCAGAAAGTCAGCCAGGCCAACCACCACCAGACCAAAGATGGTGACTAGGATCCCAATCCACTGGCTGGGCAGCAGTTGTCGTCCTAAGAACGCTACAGACAACAGTCCAGTGAAGATGATCACAGCTCCTCGCAGCATCTGGAAACTGGAGGCACTGGTCATGTTCAGTGCTAGAGAAAGAAAATACAAGCACAAAGTCAATCCAACAACAAAAAGAATAGATGTTTCAGCTATTATAAATCTAAACTTGTGTATATATAGTAAGATAATACACATAGTTCATTACTTCATTACTTATACTGCTAACAATGCAATGATACAAAGCTGGTTGTAAATCAGTGAACCTACCCTTTAAGAACTAAAGACTATTGACACAATATACTTCACATGTTAAATACTCACCAACATACATGATGGATGTTCCCAACATGTCACAAAGGGCAGGGGGGAGGAAAAGCAGTGGGTTGAAACTCTGTCCGGGATCCATCGTGGGCTCAGGTTTGTGTCGATCATAACAAAGGAGAATGTGGAACACCACCAGACAGGACAGCTCTCCCAAAAACATTCCCACAGCCTGGAAGGGCGAGAGGAGGAGATGTGCGGTGAAGAAAGGGGTCATGTATTATTAAGACGCATGCAGGAAAAACAACAGAGATGGGGAAAAGTCATATGAATAGAAGGACACAGAGTCAAAACCAGTTCTCACTTGGCCGAAACATAAATAACACTTTCAGTTCTCTATTTTCTTAGAGGTACTGAAAAAATGTGCTGAGAGGGAAGTTTGATGTGAATAGGATGTTGTTATCTTGAGGACTGATGAATATTATTACCTGTACAAAAGGGTGGGAGAAGGCATGTTCTGGGGCACCACTACATCCAGGTGCAGAGAACATATCAGCCCATCTAGAAGACGAACAGTTTCATTAAAAATAATTAAAATGTTTAATTTCCCGATATTACAATTCATCCAACTTAATGTATATTAATATGCAGTATAACCGTAAATAAGGCACTCATAGCAAACACTGACTCATAGATAGCTTAAGTTTGGGACTGAACACAAATCTGTTTGTCCAAACAGTGGTGGCTATTGAACGTGATCAGGAAACTTATGTTTGTACATTATTATTATTATTATTATATTTAAATATGATAATTATAATCAGCATTTCTCTTTATCCATTCACACTACACACTAAAAACCACTACATTAAAAACGTAAAACCAGTCTTTCAGCTGCCAGTCACTATAAGTTTAATAAGTAACTATGCACATGGTACACTAATGCCATTTTTACAACCATGAAATGAAAACGTAGGACTGACATAAAGCCTCATAACGCAGAAAAGACTTTAACAACTCTATATATGACTCTTTATATTTAAAATTTTGACTTGACTGATTTTAGAAAAAAAACTGTTATAAACAGAATTATGGAACTGTAAAAACAGAGTGTACAAATAATGAAGTGTTAACACAGAGATGCATCATCAACATGAGTGTCAGTTTTTCAGCAGACACTGAGTGAAGTGTGGTATCAAATACCGTCTGCCTAGAAACATCAAGCTTCTGTTTTAGATACAAATCTGTATCAATTTACAAGTTACTTAACAGTATTTGTTGCAGACATCTTCTTGACTAAATGGACCACCTAATTCTGATTGTAAGATTTTTAATGCTGCGATTGCACTATTGACTAATAGTCACAAGGGTTTTGGTGACAGAACTGCTGATTTTGCAGCATCAACATGCAACATCATGACGATCATCACAATGGCACGTGAGATGTCTAATCACCTTTTTCGCCATCATATGTTCGATTTTCAACTTCGTCTATATATATTAAGTGCTTACACTGTAACTGAAAGACAATGGAAAAATCTTTCTTTCATCTAATTTTTGCTTACATTAACAAAAAAGCATGTCCAAATTCTCCCTTTGAGATATTACACAATAAAATTACACGCATTCATAAAATAACAAGGACACGGCGTATAGTTTTGTAAAAGAAAACGTGAAAGCATCCTTGTCTGTCCTATTAGTAAAGGCAGAAGTTCGGTCAACTAATAAAAGTAAGCAGAAATCACAAGTAAACAAACACCATCTGGCGCGTGCGTGCTACTTACTTTGCGGATAGTGTGTTAATAGAGCCTGTGGTGAGCATCAGGCCGGCGAGAAAGAGCTGATATTTTGTCCAAGTCATGGTGAGTGTGGGACTGAGTGACCGCGAACATCAGACACTCGCACTGTCTTGAGATTTGTCTTTCTTGCTGATGATTAATGCAGCTATCTAAACAGGTCGCTCCCCTGTATGCAAATCACATGATGGCGATCATGTGACACACCACCTGACGCATTATTTCCGCAGATTTTCAATGTAGAGGTGCACAGACCTTCTATCTTAATATGATATATGAATCATATATGAGCAGCCAAACAATCAATATGCGATCAGAACAACAGTAAATTGAGAAAAATAATGAATATCTACAATGTGTTTGACTACCATGTGTTTGTTTCCTGACTTGTTGGTAAAATAAATAATAATAATAAAACGGATATATTTTACTTTACAGTATTGGATAAATAGCTTTTAACTAAAAACCTTTATTTAATTCAGGATATAGTATTACAGTGAATTCTCATAAAAGATTTCTTCGTTCCAAATGTGTTGTGTTGTGCTTTGAATCACTTCAATGACTCGATTCCTTTGAAACCTTTGACCAAAAAGATTTGTTCAGATTCATTCGCTGACCCCTTAGCACGCCAGTAGGTGGCGTCAAGTTACTTTTGTTTGTTATCAGACAGTGAGTCATTGAATATTTCACTCCTATTGAAATAAGCAAGTCCGCCCCTTGTGTGTTTTTTTTTTTTTTTTTTTTTTTGTTATGAACGAAAAATTATTTAGTTGGTCGCATATTTTTGTTCACTAAAACATCTTGTCTCTAGGTACTTTGTTTGTGTAGGAGGTCTTACAAATGATGTAGGCCTAATTCATTATGGTCCGAGCTTCACAAGAGACTACAGGGAACGAAAATGATTTTGTTATGAATCATGAAAGGGAACTAAAATGATTTTGTTGTGGCAAGCCATAACATTTGATTTAAATCATACTATCTATTTGTTTGCTGCTAGCACTTATTTTAGTTACCAATAACTATTCCATTACTTATTTGTTAGATAGGCTACTAGATCTTTTTTATTAGATAGTTTTACTTATTCAAATAGTGACTAGTATTAATTATAATATAATATTATATATTATAATATTAATTATACTTGACTAGTTAAGAAAAATACAAACTAGTATTTAGATTTAAAGATTTAATGTTAAAATGACTTGCCACATGTCAGTGTATTGCAAAAGTTAGGCACAAAAGGTGACGCTGTTTACCTGAAGTTTTTCTCATTGCTTGCTTGAGTTTGGTACATTTTTGTGGTAAAGAGCTTAAAGGATTACAATTATAGGTTCGAAATTATATAGAGAATTATATATAGTTTTTCTTTTTTTCTTCTTCTTTTTTTTTTGCATGTCAACATGCATTTTTAACATGAATGTAATGCCACTGTCAACACATCCTGTAATATATCTCGAATTCATAAAAAGTGAAATTGATACGGAAATATAAAGGTCTCCTGCTTCAGTTGGTCTCACTAATTAAATATTACACATTCCAGCAGTTCCTTCCGTCCAATCACAGCGTGTGCTTTTGCCACTTGTATCGTCTCGCCTTCAATCCGAAACGCGCTGATTGGCTACGTCAGTGCGAACTGTTTTGTTGATAAATAACTTTGATGGATTATTTTTCAAGAGGATCCCCGAACTCTACACGTCCTGCAAACAGTATCGGCAAAATTGCGCTTAAACAGCAGAATGTAAACAGGAACACAGGTTTGGTGACTACAGCTGAAGAGTTCAAATCTGTTCGGATACCAAAAGTTGTTAAATCTGTCAGCCTACATGTTGGAAAGGCCTCTCGATGCATTGTGACATGGCATTTTAGCGTATCAAATGTGCGCACTTACGTCTAGGCGATTACGACAGACTGCATTGTTCGTAGTGTGTATAGGGTCATGCACGCTGTTGACTTTGCCCAGGGTTGGAACTGTTTTGTAAGGTGCTGTCACCCGAACTTGAAAAGTAAGGAAGGAGGACGTCAATGCCATATTGCAACAGCGTAAGTACGCTACGGTTTTAATCTGTATTCATACACGACCTGTCGTTCAATAAACCAAGAAACGCAAAGTGCACAAATACTGATACTTTGTCGTCTTACAGGGAAGTAGGGTGGTTTGTTTTGATGTGCAGCATTGATTATACACATATTTTGTTATAACAAATGTTTTCATAGTATTTGCTAGTTTGGGAGGGGTCACCAATGGGCTGAAAAGTAGCTCTGCTTGTTCTCTCTCTCCTGTATTCTTTCCCCATCTCTCTCTCCCTTTCCCTCTTCACTTCCTGTAATTCTTGTTGTCTTGCATTTCTCTTTTCATGCCCCTCCCGTTCTGTCTGCTCTTGCCTTCTGCATATGTGTTTGTCAAGTTTCCTGGTTTTAGGCCACTATGTTCCTTCTCTATGCACAGGTCTTAGCAAACAGCCATTCATTAATGGGATGCAAAAGGAATTATTTGCATTTAGTGTCTGGTCATTGTCTGAGTCAGTTTTGACATGCTATGGCCTGTTTTGTTATTGGTGATCTGAAGTTTACTTGACAACTCTTTCTATTTATAATTCAGTTTAACTGTTCTGCTGCTGTAGAAATTTAATTATTTAGATGCTAGCATTGGCATTTTGGGTTACAAATAAGAGCATCCATGATAAAGAAGTTTATATATGTACTGTTTTTGTTTAATTATAAGAAAATGTAATTTAATTACTTGTTTAATTAATTAATTTATTTATTTTTTCAAACAAGTTTTGGGATGTTGGTTTCCCTACAAGACTCTGAGGTTTTTTTTTTTTTTTTTTTAAATGTTTATAAGTTTTGTTTATGAAAAATTAAAAAGAAAAAGAAAAAAAAAAGGATTATGTGAAACTAAAGTTTTTCTTTTAAATGATTTCATGGTTTTAATGATGCTTGTCATTCTAATATCAGGACAGTTGTTTTAACCTGACATTTTGAACTTTATGCCCCCCCATAAATATTAAAATAAATTTTAATTCAGAAGCTAAAATGATCATTATGGAGCCCCTAAAGGCGCATAATGATGGAAATAGTGAGAATTAAAAATTATATTTCAGTGCTTCTGCATTTGCAGTTTTGTGCCCTTAGAAACTTTGTGTTCGCTCGCAATGATTCTTGGGGGACCACAAATGTTTTGCAATGTTGCAAAAGCATTGAAATCTAATTTTTCCTTAAATCTCATGCTTTGTCCCTTTAGGGGCTCTCTACATGATAGAAGATGTACAAGAGATTATATGTTTCAGTAGCATTTTTAATGTATATTTGAATAAATTAATGTATCAAGACAAAATAAAATGTGTCATTGACATATTTTACTCTGTTTATTTTGTGTATAATGCAGACATCATTATACTCCTATTGTGACTGACTTCAAAACCTTACTTTTTGTCTTTCTCTCCTTTTTAGAACATTTCCTGTGACTGAGGAATGACTGAGTTTTTAAATATTTACACCACCTTTATACTGCAGTTTAGAAGCAAGAAGGGAGGTGGGGCTCCCCACAAAATCTTGCATGTGTTCTGCTCTGTAAAACATAACTTTTTTTTACACACAGCCTTGTAATAGGCTTACTTAAGACTGAAGTGCTGCATGCCCCTGGTTTTTCCTTGTCTTATAGTTTCACACAATTGCCATGAGTCTTTCTCCACACCAGAGAGGAACCATAAACAGTATTAGCAAGCAGAATGTTGAAGCCATTGGTGAAACAATGCAGCATTCAGGGGATCTCTTCTACAACGTGGGTGCTCCGTCTATGGAGCAAACTCACAGCAGCCCAGAGGTTTTGGTGGATTCTAGCCCTGAAGTCCAGAGCGTTTACAAATCTGATAAAGCATATCAGGTCCGGGGCCATTTTCAGCAATCGGGACCAGTAAAGTGGACGCCTCAAAACCCAGTACAGACCGCGACTTGGTTTCAGGGCGTCCCAAACCTGAACAAGTGGTCACAGAATTTTGGCCCTTCTCTAGGTGGTATGGATGACCCAAGAGCCTTTCACAAAAGTCATGAAATGGAGGCTATAAAGTTGGAGAAGCATTCACCAAGTCCCTCACAGTCCTACACAGACACTGCTCACATTCCCGGGGCAGATTGGGACCATCACACAATGGCAACCATGCATCATGCTCAATTTCAGGCGCTCCAACAAGGTCACAGACCTGCAGACCTCCAGTATCAGCCTCAGGGAATGCATCACGATATATCCGACTCGACTCTGCAACCTTTCCAGTTGGCATTTGGACCTACCAAGCAACCACAGGCGCCAGGTTTCCAACAAGTCTTCCAAGGCAACAGTGCATCTTTAAATATGAATTACAATGAGAAGCCGAAATCACAACAGCAGCTCTTGCAGTTGCAGCAGCAGCAGCTGCATCACCAGCACCAGATGCAACAGCTGCAGCAAATGCGTCAGTTGCAGCAGCAGCAGCAACAACAACAACAGCAGGAGCAGCATCAAATGCAACAGCAGCAACGACTGCATCAAATGCAACAGCAGTACCAGCAGCAGAAAATACAGGAACAGCTGCAACAGATGCAGCAGCAACTGCAGCAGCAAGGTTTTCAACACCTAGAGACTATAGAAAAGCAGCGAGTCAAACAAGACATTGAGTCACAGGATCTTGCCAGTGCTCAGGTAAAAACAGATTCGAGCCAGACCCAGCTCACTGTCCCTCAACCACAACATCCCGTTCCTCAGGGAGCAAATTATCAGGAATCGGGTCCTGCAGAGGCCACTCCAGGCACCCAGGAGACCCAAACCAAACGTCAGGTCCCTCGCCGCTCTCGACGGCTTTCCAAAGATGGAGTCTCTCCTCAAGGCAACCAGACATCCAAGGACAAGGTTTTTGCTCAGAATGGTGGAGTCCAAGGCCCCACAGTGGGGGTCATCCAAAGCACTCCGAGACGACGGAGGGCCTCAAAGGAGATCAACCTTGAGACTCTTGCTCAAAAGGCATCAGAGATGGATTTTTTGCCAGCAAAGGTGAGCCTATATCTTTTGGAAATCCATTTTAAGCCTATTTTTACAACAGTCGAATAGCAGAAATATGTTCTAATATTAAATGTAACATATTAGAACTTACAGGCCTGGAAATAAAATATGACTGGTTTTGTGGTCCAGGGTCACAAGTGTCAATTTTTCAAAATTGAGATTTGTGCATCATCTGAAAGCTGAATAAATAAGCTTTCCATTGACGTTTGGTTTGTTAGGATAGGACAATATTTGACCAAGATACAACTATTTGACAATCTGGAATCTGAGGGTGCAAAAAATCAAAATACTGAGAAAATCGCCTTTAAAGTTGTCCAAATGAAGTTCTTAACAATGCATATTACTACTAAAAAATTGTTTTGATATATTTACGGTAAGAAATTTGCAAAATATCTTCATGGAACATGATCTTTATTTAATATCTTAATGATTTTTGGCATAAAAGAAAAATGGATAATTTTGACCCATACAATGTATTTTTGGCTATTGCTACAAATATACCTGTGCAACATAAGACTGGTTTTGTGGTCCAAGGTCACATATGCTAATATGGTGCTCAGGAAACATTTTTTTTATTATCAATGTTAAAAACAGTTGTGCTACTTGTAAACCGTGATACATTTTTTTTTTTTTTTTCAGGATTCTTTGATGAATAGAAAGTTCAAAAGAATAGCATTTATTTGAAATTGAAATCTTTTATGACATTATAAATATCTTTACTGTCACTTCTGATCAATTTAATGTGTCATTGATGAATCGAAGTATTTATTTCAAAACTGTTACATCTTACTGACCGCAAACTTATGAATGGTTAGCATGCGTTAAATATATACTGGAATATTTTGCTGCTTTGATGGTCTCCTAAATTGTTTTTGTTATTTAAACCAGCTTATGAAATAGCTCATTCAAAACCTAAAAATTTCCATTGCTGACTCTAGTAAGAAGTTGAAGCTGGGTGAAACGTGTCACCAGCTTTATAACTAATCACACTATAAAAGTAAACATTACAGTACAAACGCAGCTCAGAGTAGTGTTTGCTGTCAGGCTTCCCCAGTCATATACAGTATGAAGTACAGTTTATGAAGTTATCAAGCATTGTAAAGCAGTCTGTTGAGCGGCTGCATGTCTGCACACCTTCACATTCCACACTCCACACTCTCTCAAAATCCATTCAGTTGAATTTGGGAGGGGCCGATTCACCAAGCCCTATTTGCTAACATCTGTCCGATACAAGCCTCACAAAACAACAAGTTTATGGTATGAATTCAGATGTTTCAATGTACAGTAACAAGGCAGAGATAGCTCTATTTGTTTGAGATGGTTGTTTAAAATAATTAATTTTCAAATCTTGGCCTGTAAAGGTGTTTTTAAGGCAGAGTAACTCATCTAGCTCTATGACTCACTTAAATGCTGCCAGTTACTTACACACTCATTTATTTGTGCTTCTCTATCCTTTGGTTTTTCTCTTCTCCATTTTATATTTTATTTTTCAATTATTATTTTTTTATTTATTTATATTTTTCCATCTTCTCTTAATAGTGTGAGGACGTTACCCCTGGTAGACCAGCTGGTATGGCACCCCTGGTCATCCCAGTCTCAGTGCCAGTTCGGAGAGGTCAAATGGAAGCACCGGGCAGCTGGACACAGCGGGATAATGTTCGACATCCCTCAGAGATTTCACATCAACAGAACCAGCCTGATCGTAAACCCTCGGTTATTGTAGCACGCCGGCACTCAATAAAGAACTCAGCATCTGAGAGCTTCATCCAGGTTAATACAGTCAATACTGGTTAATGCTAATGTTGCCAAGTCCACTTATTATAAGCAACTTTAGGCTTGTCACTTACAGATTTGAGCAATTGCAGGGTTGTGTTTTTATGGGCATATTTTTAGAATATAGTTATGTATTTGGGCTTGTTAGTGGTTTGCAACCATAGGACTAAACCGCTTTATTGTTATTTCACATGTGATTATGTTTCTCTGTCTGTGAACGATACTGGTAATAACTGCTATCCTCTTTTCCGTCAAAATATTGCTGTAATTTTTGCCAGTGCTGCATGCGTTACTACATTACTATGCACAAACCGAAAGCAACTTTTTTGACACTCTATTTTGACATTTGAAGTAATTTAATTCAGGATCTTTATGCCATCACAAACTGCTTTTGATGCCACAGTAAGACATTTTGGTAACACTTTACAATAAGGTGTCATTTGTTAATATTAGTTGAATACATTAGTTAACATGAAATAACAACAAACAATACTTGTATAGCATTTAGTAATCTTAGTTGCTAATGCTAATTTGTATATTTATTAATACTTCATTTTAAAACAAAAGTTGCACTGTGAACTGATATGAACAAAGAATGAACAGTAGTATTTTTCTGAACTAACATTCACAAAGGTTAATAAATGCTGTAAAAATATATTGCTCATAGTTACATTAACTAATGAAAGTGTATTGTAAAGTGTTACTGAAATTTCTTAAATAATAAAATTCATAGCCATGATCAATGCATACATATTAGATATGTAAATCTTATTTAGACAGCAAGGGAAAATAAAGTGGTTGACATTAATGTGTTTTATGAGTTTTGAGGGCTTTTATGCTGTGATAAGGTGGTTATTTTGTCCTTAAATAGCATGCTGTGGGAGTTGGAGGACTAGAAACGATTCAAGTAATGAAAAAAAACATGTTTTTGTTAGCGCATAATAGAAAACTGAAACACAATCCAGTTAAAATGGGAGCATAGTGGAGTCATAGGCATACTTTATGATATGCGTATATCCCATCCCCAAAACCAGGGGTTGCTTATTTTTGGACTGCCTTTCCAGACTGGGTTGCTTGTTTTGGGCTTATTTTTTCAAGCCATGTCACTTATTTCTTTAGCGAAACCTAATTAAATAATTTCCAAATAATGTTTTACTTTTGTCACACTAGAAGTGCTTTTAAAATTATTTTGTTAAAATATCTGTTTCTGCCATTTATGTGTGAATCAGGGTAAAGGGCAAGACGACAAATCCAGGCGCCGCCCACGACCCGAGCCTCTGGTCATTCCTCACCCGTGCACTTTCATCACCCCTTCTGTTTACTCCAGCATCACTCCCTACCAGAGCAATCTGCGCTCCCCAGTACGCCTGCTAGACCATGCCAGTATCATCCCGCCATACACCCCTCCACCCATTCTTTCACCTGTGCGTGAAGGCTCTGGGCTGTACTTCTCTGCTGTCCTCTCTTCTATGGCAGCAGGCAGCCAGGTCCTGCCACCTCCATCCACACCCCGCAGTGCCACTCGAAGCTTGCTACGTTCAAGTACGTTCCACATTACTTTGTGTTTTAAAAGACTTTTTGTATTAGTACCAGTTTACAGTGAGGTTCTAAACATTAAAATTTACTAGTGCATTAGTTATAGTAAACTACACTAAACATAGTATTGTTTATCGATAGTTGATTAACATAGAACTTTTAATAATAATAATGCATTAATATATTTGAAATAAATGAACGTTGTTAATATAATGCATTATAAGTTCATATTAATTGTGCTAACTAATGCTAACTTATGTAACGCTACTGTAAGTGTAACATTTTTATCTTTATTATTTGTTTATTCATACATATTAATAGATAAAATAGAAATTAACATTAATTAGATATCATGAACCATCAATAAACTGGACATTCGTAGAGCATTTATTAATTAATCGTAACTTTACAGTATAAATACACGTTTATTGTTAGTTTATGTTCATAATGCACTAATTTAAATAAAACTTGAAATGTTAGAAGTCATATAAAAATAAAAATAGATGAATAAAAGCTGTAAGTGTATTGTTTATTAGTTTATGCATCATACATCATAATGTATCATCAACCGATAATGTTAACATGTTGAACCTTAAGTGTAACTGTATTATTAGCTGTTAGTTTACATTAACTAATGGTAACTTATACAGTCTTAATATAAAGTGTTATGTTTTTTCCACTATTTTTTATGTTTATTCTTACTTAATGAATTCCAAGTGTAGATGTAGTTCATCATTGACATGATTAATTTCTATCTCGCTCTTGCTGACTTTATTTTCTGCACTTTAGACTCTGAAATCACCCCTCCCGCACTCTCAGTGATTGGAGAAGCAACGCCTGTCAGCCTAGAACCGTGAGCATTTATTTAAAAAAAAAATTAGCTATTGATCACAATCATTGTCCTCTATTCTAATATATTCTCCTTTTTTGCACATTTTAGGCGCATAAACATAGGCTCTCAATATCAGGCAGAAATTCCAGAACTATTGGATCGATCAATGGCCCTGAATGACCAGCATAAAGCCACTTTGGTCTGGCTCCCTAAGTCAGAGGCTGATTCTATGCCTTCCCAGGATACAAGACGTAACTTTTCTTTAGACTTGATATAGCTGTTTACCAGCTGCATATAACAAAGACGTATGTCTCACATACTTCCATTCCAATTATTTTCTAGTTAATGACCTGATGAACCTGGTCTGCTCCAGTGTCGTGTATGGAGGTGGAACCAACCCAGAGCTAGCAATGCACTGCCTGCATGAGTGCAGAGGGGATGTCATGGTGAGCACAGTCCTCAAAGCACAGTTGACTATACAGTGGTACTAAAAATGTTTGGACAATTGAGTCACACTGAAAAATGTTTGACTTAAGAAATCTAAAATCACATTGACACCAGTTAGGAAAAATGTTAGTTTACGAAAGTCTACAATTCAAAAGTTTGATATGAATAGTGTTTCTAAAAGAAGTCTCTTATGCTCTTAAGGTTGCATTTCTTTCTTTTTTTTTTTAAATAAATCTTAATCTAACCTCAAACATTTGAACAGTAGTGTAAGCATCTAAAAGTGTCCAAATACTTGTTGGGGCCGCTGTATATGATGCATATATATGTTTTCAGGATAAACAACAGATATATTTTGACTCTGTAGGAAGCTCTGGAAATGATGTTGATGAAGAATCCCATCTTCTCCAAGAACCACCATCTGGCGAACTACCACTACGCAGGTAGAAATTCATTTCCATCTAATTGCAGAGAAACATTAAAAATGATTCAGCATGCTGTGACTGTAAATGGATATTATTGCAATGCAGCAGATTATTTGTAATGTTGTATGGTGAATAGAGAGAACTTGATGTCCCTTAAATATTGGCAGGATCAGACTACTGGACTCTGGATGAAAAACGATACTTCAACAAGGGAATTTCTGCTTACAGGAAAGATTTCTTCCTGGTGCAAAAGCTGGTATACAGTCTTTTTTTATTTACTGGTCAAATATAGATTCATATAAATGAAATTGACCCTTTTTAAGGTGACATTGTGTTTCTAATTTGGCAGGTGAGGAGTAAAACAATGGCACAGTGTGTGGAGTTCTACTACACCTATAAGAAACAAGCAAAGGTTGGCCGTAATAGCACATACACATATGGACCTTTAGAGCCAGAGGATAATATCCCTGTGGTAAAGGCTATTACTGCTTACTGCTTTTAGACATTGTCATTGTCATGACTTAAGAAGAGCTAATAGCACATGTACAGTGTGCTCCAAAAGTGTGAGACCACGTTATTAATTTACATCCACATATCATCTGTGTGTTCTTTTATCACTAACAAGATTAACGTGAAACAAGAGGAGGAAAATGATAGCAGACAACAGGAGGGAACACAAGACAATGTAGCTGACAGTCTACAAAATGTGACCAAGACACTTCAGGACATTAAGAATGTGAGTATTTGGATTCAAAGCATTCTCTTGTTTGTATATAAATATAGTGAATACATCATAAAGACAACATCATGTTTCTCTGGGCTGGAATATTAAATGTCCAGTTAAAAATTTAAATGAATAGCTAAATCTGATTGCATAGTTGTGTTTACTCATTCGTCCAGGAGAGGACAGACGTGGCTCATGAGGACCAGAAGAACAGCTCTGCGGAAGAGTCTTCTGGCCTGATACCAGCGCCTCAACCCCCTTTCAAAACTCCTTCCCCTGCACCTCCAAAGCCTCACTCTGACAATACTGGGAAGAAAAACAGGGCCTCTACTGGCAACAAAAGTCAGGGAGAGCCAGAGGGTATTTTCCCTTGTAAGAAGTGCAGTAGGTGAGTCAGTTTTTAATATAAGATTATGTGTCTTGTCTTAGTTGTATTTACCTCAAAAGACAGTTGAGAACAATTTTGTTCCAGAGTTTTCTAAGCAGGTGCACCTACATGAGCGGTTACTCTATACTGTATTCATCTTACTCTTATCTTTATCCCTGA
Organism: Tor tambroides; assembly: GCA_021397915.2. Taxonomy (NCBI): domain Eukaryota; kingdom Metazoa; phylum Chordata; class Actinopteri; order Cypriniformes; family Cyprinidae; genus Tor; species Tor tambroides. Next base: position 22,742 of record JAFVLL020043159.1, read on the forward strand.
TCTCCAGTGTAGTTTCTCTGGAATATTGAAAGTAATATTTCTATATTCAAATATCAAGTCCACAGTGTTAATATTATCATCACAATTAATTTATTAAAATATGCAATATTTTATTTTAATATTTCAGTAATAAATATAATGGTAATATCCCAATATTATAACATCTAGATTGTGATTTTTCTCCAAATTACTTAATATATAAATATTGTGATATCAGCATATTATTGCAATTGTTAATTTGAATTAATGTTTTATAATAAATTGTTACAATTCAGTATTTCAAAACAAAATATTTAGTTTTATTAATGATAATATCCTAATATTGAGACATCTAAACAGTGATATTTCTCCAACTTACTTTAATATATAATTTAACAGCATTAATTGAAATGTAATAATATTGAATATAATTAATGTTAATATTATTAAAATTCTAAATTTTAATATTAAATATAATATTTTATAAATCACATTGGTCTGAGGCGACATAAAAATTCTGTAAACAACATGACAGCTCTAAATGTTAAAATGTAAAAAAAAAAAAAAAAAGTCTAATTGTTAACAGTGATATTTAAAATTATCCATAAGGACAAGTGCTTTTGAAATTCTTTTCTCATGCCCATGCTTGATAAATCCCTATGTTCATACCATTCACTCAGCTAGTTTTTTTGCTAGTCAGTGGCTTTGTTTTTTTTTTTTAGCATGTGTAAAGCAGTTTCTTCATTTAAGGTGACTTGAATAAATTATAATGAGGTCTGCATATACAGGGTGTTCTATAAGGTGAAGAGTCGCAGTGCACACATGAAGAGTCACGCCGAGCAGGAGAAGAAGGCAGCAGCACAGCGCCAAAGAGAAGAGGAGGAACGGGCCGCTAAGGCAAGGCAGGAGATGCTAGAGGCAGCGAGGAGGAAAGAGGCACAAAGAGGAGGGCAAGAAGAGAGTAGTGGACCTGAGGAAAGCTAAGTAGAGCTGGATGATGAGCAGGATGAGGACTGGCATTGAGAAAGTACATTGGTACTCTTCTTTAGTACCAGTTAGTACCAAAAATGTGCATCCCAGTTAAGGGCAGTTGGGATATTTGAAATGATAATGGTGTCTGAAATGCCTTTAATTTTAACCAAAATTTTATAAGAACTTTCCTTTGGTATATATGTTTTTAAAAAGTGCAGATGTTTGTCAGTTCAGCATCATGAATGTGATGCATACTAAACTATGATAAATATGATAACAAATGTAAAAAGGTCTGCTGAGCTGATTGTTGAGATTTTCTAGAAGTGTACAGCCTTTCTTTTTGTTTTTGATCAAAGTACCCCGAACAAATTTTGTTTGCATTCAGTGAGATTGTATTTTTTTTAACATGTGTTTATGTAATATATATACAGTAATATGTAATCAAGAACACAAACTAAAATTCCCCTTCATCTACCTATGGATAATTTCAACAATTTCTTGTGCATGAAATGTATATAATGCATAGAAATATATATGTTGACCTCTTTGTATTATACAGTGTACAATATTGATCCTGTTGTGTGCATTTTTTCAGTACTCTAAGCTTAAAAGAATGTGTATTTATGTTTTGAATGCACTTAAAGGGAAGTGGAATATGTGGGATTAAGGGATTTTTATAAAAACTCACATGTAAATCACAACAAATACATTTTCAACATATAGATCACATTTTTCACTTTTGTTGACCATGCTTGATATTTGCTATTTCATAAATGTGTGCACAGTAAAAACAAACTTCCAGTATAAATTTGTATTGTTTTATTTGATATAATAAATGTGAAAGGAAAAGTTCAGTTATGACCATCACATGCAGCACTGGAAGAACATAATTTACGAAACAATAGTCTTTGTTTAATAGTCATTGTGATTGTAGTATTCTTAGTTTAAATGTATTCTAGGCTTGCTGATTGCTACAAATAAGTAGTTTTGTCAAATCTCTTCAAATCATGGTCAAGATAATTATCATTAGTACCAGAAGGCTAAAAGACACCTGGATTCTTCCACTGCTCCCACCTGCAAAAAAGAACAGTTAATGTCATTAATTGGTTATTACATTTTCTTTCAGTCTAACTAAATAGTTAAAATAATCTGTTAGACTGATGGAAGAGGCCATTTGTGAATGAAACCCCCTCTGAGAGTCAATTTAAATGCTTACCAGCATCAAAGTTATCCACTAGCATGTCTTTGGTGTCACTGAGACTTCCATTGTTTGCTTCTGGAACTACACCCAACAGCTTACACATCAACGGATAAATGCTGACACTATCAAATGGCTCAGCCAAGAAATTGTCCCTAAAGTCTGGCCCAAAGGCTCGAAAGATCATTTTCATATCCATTTCCTCATTACTGAATCCATGATCTCCTTTGTTGATATGCAAAATGATCCTCTGCACAAACAGCAAACAAAAAGTTAGAGTAGAAGACCGTTTACATAAATTCACCATACCTTTATACATAACTTGAAGTATGTAGCTTCAAATAGTATTTACAGTATTTTTCAAAGAAACTTACAGAGTTGATATTGAAGCCCAGATCAGCCAGCAGGACAATTGGTTGAGTTCTCTCATGTTTGCGTATGTGAAAATGTTCTGGAATCTCTTCTTTCTTATAGACTGTCAGATTGGGATGTGCGTTCTTCAGGGCATCATAAACTTCCTGTTCTTTGCCCTCCCTAGGTGTGATCATCCCAAACCCACCATAATCGAGCAAGTCAAAGCGGGTTAGATTTAATAAACTCATGTAATTGCTAAGTTTTATCTCATTAACCTCACTGGCCATTTTAACAGTGGTCATGCCATGGTCTGAGGTCAGGATGACATTGAGATGATCAGTCAGACCATTTTTGTGAATTGCCTCCCTGAGGTAGCCAATAGTGTGGTCAATCTGTTCAATGATCTTTATTCTCTCTGGGGTTTCGGGGCCAACAGTGTGACCCACGTTGTCTGGTTCTCCATAGTAAAGTGTAACAAAGTCAAAGTCCTCTTTGGTGAACCATCCCATCACAGTGTCGATGTTCTGCCGCCACTCTGTCTCATTGTCATCAGGTTGCCCATGATCTTCAACCAAGAAACGATCCACAGCTTGGCCACTGTAATTTACTCCTCCACCAGGATAGAAAAAGGATGCTGTTTTCAGACCCTTTGAAATTATAGGAGACATTATTGGAGAAGACCAGTATGGTATTTGTTAATAAATTTACAATGAGGGATGACTTTACAGGATATATGTACATACACTGTAAATTAAATCTGTGAAATGTATGATAAAAACTAAAAGCTGTGGTTGCCAGAACATTAACGCAAAAAAAAAGGTTTTATGGGTTTAACTTAAAATCTGTTTTGCACCTTCATTATACACTGATAACCAGCAAAACACACAGGTGGTAAAGCGAAAGCCACATGATGAATCAAAGTTCATCACAAGTAGCTTTTCCACAAGCTGAGCTAAATACTTTATAATATACATTATATAAGGTTCACACAAATACAAAACACCATCATAGTAGCAAACATAACACTAAAATAATGCAATGAGTATTAATTTAACAACATAAGACATAACATAAAACCCTCATATGCATAAGAAAAAAGAGAACAAACAATTTAAAAAAAGTTATTTCAGTGAAAAACCATCATAAGTTAACTGTCATACAAGGAATTCTGGAAATGTCAATTTTACAATTTTTCACTGTAAATTATAAAGATGCCTTATATCTTAATTTTAAAGTATTTTACTGTTAAAATGACATATTTGTATTTGGTCCTTCAATCTGCTCAAAAAGCTTGTCAGGGGAGTAAGTTTACCTGATTCTGGGCTGTTATCCACAGGGGCAAAGCGCCATTATCCCACCATTCTGATCTTTTCAGTGTTGCCTTGTGGGGAACTCTCAAGCCAGTTGTATCATTAAACATCAAGTTATGGACAACACCATGATCCTCTATCCATCTCCCTGAATAAAAGTTTAAAATTGAATCACATCGATATATAATAAACATACATTTAACACACAATGTTGAAAATTGTATTTCATTAGATCGACCAATAGTTTTTTTTTTGTCAAATAGTGGATTCAAATGATTACATTATGAAATAATGATAGTCTTAAGGATAACTCAATAAACAATGTCAAGAACTGTAAACTGGCCATTGAGCAAGGTTTATGAACAAGGAGCACTGATTATGTAAATAACCTTGAAGTTGGAGCTCATGCTAACTTTGTACAGTGTCATTTAATGAGGCTGAGGTAACTGGCCTAGTAATTGTGTGCTCAGCAGCTCTCAGAAGACAGCTTAAGACTTTGAACATCATAATAATGCAGACTGGACAAGAATATGTACATTAACACAGAGTAAACTATGATGAAACAGATGCATGATTTTATGCAATTTCTGCAAAATTATATTAAACAACATTAAATTTGATCAAATGTATACAATTAGTATTATTTAATATACTATATAATATATATATATACTTTATTGACATTTATAGTTCTAATTTAAAATGTATTAAGTGCATTAAATGTTGTGCATTAAAAATTGTCATATGTGATACCAAATGATATGTGAGGTTTAAATTTACCACTGATTTAAATCTCATAATATTCAGTATGCATTACAAAATTATAGCTACCAATTCAATGTTTGGATGAATTAGGCTTTTGAACATGTGTTAGAGCTTCTGTTCTGCTCTTTCAAGTGCTATCACTTCTGTAAGTGTGTATTCTACACACAAGTCAGTCAGATATAAATAAGCAGAAAGCTGAGCCTTACCAGTAATAGTTGTAAAGTGTGATGGAGATGTCATGGTGATCGCTGGGGGATTGATATATTTTGCCTTCACTCCCACTTTAACTAATTCATCCAGATTTGGTGTGTCCGCATCTTGGTCATAATCCCATCTGAAACCATCAAAAGAGATCAGCAGCAATTTATTATATGTCCTCGTTTTGGACAGGGGTTTACTGCTCACACAGAGAGACAAGGCCAACACCAGCAAAAGTTCTGACTTCATCTTGAGACGCTGTTAAGCAGAATGAAATCAGCAAAAGGTGATCTTGTTTTTATAAGCATTATCAGGGGACTGATAAGACAATTTATAGACCTATATTTTCTGTAATCAGTTTATTGTGAAAGCCAATTACACTTCCACTGAGTGAACAAATGATAGATCCTAAAGCAAACCTTAAATTTATTGTATTGAAAAGTAGAAAATGTTTTTTTGTTCTTTGATTTCCTTTCTACTATTACCATCCACACACAAATCAGCTCCCTTTTTCCAATTTGCATTTGTAAGAGGGTTTATCTTAAGAGATAAGAATGGAGCTGATAAATTGTACAGATGATATAAGCTTAGAGCTTTGATATATTATTTAGCATTTGTTCACATCATCTTTATATGGACACAAGATCTACTGAATTAAAATCAGTGTCAAAAAAATAAAATAAATAAATCATGGCTTGTGCTATTGACAATGCACAACATAGAATTAAGGGACTTTTATTGTAGAAACACTAACCGGAAGCAGGAAGTTTATGTTTTCTTTCCTCATTACAGTTTTCATGTTCACACTGCTCTCAGGGCTGGGTCCCTGACAGCTGATGTGATATTCAGGAAAAAAAGATTTTGTTTTTAACAAATACAATTCAAAGCGTTAGAAATTGCATTTTCGTCGCTCAATTGGATAAACGTAAGGTAAGATTCGACTAGTGGTCGCAGTTTATTAGCTTCCTGAAAAGGCCACTGGGCTGTTTACTGTGTCAGCTGACCTTTTCATAAAACATCTGTTTTTATAACAATAAAGGCATCTTCATATATATGCAAAACATAGTTATATAATCTGACTTATAAACTCTACCTTAAAGAAAAGTATTGTGGCTTTACTGTGCAACTGACGGTATTCACGTCATATTCTAATGTGTATCATACTGATGAATAATTATCATATTCATATACTGTGGTATTTACATGGAATCACCGTGATAGATTCTAGTACATTTCTGTGAATGAAGGACAAATGAATTTGATCTCTTAATTTTAGTAAACATCTTTGTTTGCCTGCATGTAATGCATGTAATGTTTCAGCCAAGTTTGTAATGTCTTATTGTATCTTGTGCACTTGGTTATTGTTGTATACTGACAGATGACATATAAAGTAACTGCTATAATCTATTGACATTTTTTTTTAAAATATGTTGCATACAAAAGAATACACTTGTGCAATGACTAGTGCAGCATGAACCAGCAGAAGGCCCTTTCAGTTTATTTATTTCAGAAATTAGCCTATTGTGTTTTTATTTTCAGGAATAAACATGACTGCCATTAAGCACGCCCTTCAGAGGGATATTTTCACCCCCAATGACGAACGTCTGCTGAGCATCGTCAATGTCTGCAAGGCAGGAAAAAAGAAGAAGAACTGTTTCCTGTGTGCTACAGGTATAGCAGAGACAGATAAATGTCAGAGAATACCTGTAAACAATATTTTATTGTTTATTTTACCTCTGTCAATTCTGTTTATCGTCTTTAGTGACTACAGAGCGCCCAGTGCAGGTTAAGGTGGTGAAAGTCAAGAAATCAGATAAAGGAGATTTCTATAAAAGACAGATGGCGTGGGAACTACGGGACCTGACAGAGGTTGATGCCAAAGATGCCAATAAGGTCAGAGGTCATATGTGAAACGTTATATCAATTAAGACATGAAATAAAGCTCAGGAATAAAACATCAATTACTAAATATTATGGATACATAATATATCTGTAGCAGAGTGCTTATTGGATTATTTTGGATACAATATTTATTAATATTCATTAATATGTTCTTTTGTCCTATATATATTTTCATTTTTTATTTTAATTTTAATTAAGTTTTTGCAAGTTTATGTACTTTTGTAACTTTTATTTTTTGTATTTCTATTTAGATTTAATTTATTAACTTAATTATAAAACATAAGTTTTCATTTAGTAATCTTAGTACTACAATTTAAACTTAAACTTTCTAATTTTCATGTTTTTAAGTTTAAGTTTTTCATCTAATATTTATACTTTATTTA